>ARYC01002720.1:0-20065 GCA_000711775.1 Oxytricha trifallax
GCTCACTTCTCTTTAGACCAACGAGCTACTATGTTTCATCGCCAGTTCCCTGATTTGAAGATCTCTGCTTAGTCTATAGCCAACATTTATAAACGAAATGGTATTTCTTACAAAAGTGTTAATCGTATAAAGAGAGTGATTGATTTCACTCTGCCATTTTACAACAATAACCTAAATTATATTTATAATTAAATGCAGAGAGCTATTAATAATAATATTAAGTTTATACATGCTGACGAGGCTGTGTTTACCTTCAACACTTTTATCTAGAAATCTTGGTATAAGAGGCTTAGTAATATAGAAGTATATGACTAGAAAGTCAAGGTATAAAAAATGGCAATTCTAGGAGGTATTAGCGAGGATGCTGGTTTAGAAACTTATCTTATTCATCCTCGCTCTATTAAGACAGAGCAGTATATTAAGTTCTTAGAGCAGCTGAGAGAGAAGGACCCTGAATAAGAGATTATACTATTCGTTGATAATCTTTCTGTTCATAAGACCAAAGAAACAAGGAAGAGTTATGAACAACTTAAAATAACTCCAGTGTTCAACGTACCTTACAGTCCATAGTTTAATGGAATTGAGTTCTACTGGGGTATATTAAAAGGCCATTACAAGAAACTGCTGCTATACCACTTGATGCATGACCTACCTATCGATACAGTAGACTTTATTAAAAAAGTTCAGCTAAGAGAGTTGATAATTAGTTGGCATAAAAGTGTGCTTAAGAAGGGAGAGTGAATGTATATAAATAAGTTTGTAGTTAAGTTAATGAATATATAAGTCACATTTAGAATTCTTTAGAGGGAGCTGGCTTCTCTTTCTTTTCTTCTTCTTCTTGCTTCTCTCCTCCTAAGTTTCTTCTCTTGCTGCCAGCTCCAGCATCTATATTCATTTACTCTGGAGGCTAAATATTTGAGTAAAGTCTCTTGCTAACTTCATACTTTGTCTGCGACTTTCGCTCTCTATGAAGCTTGCTCTATTCCTTCATCAGAAGATGCCAGTACCAGATTTTTCTAAAGAGTTAAACTACAAATCTTACTTGAAATATAAGGGTGCTTCTGCAGCTCTGATAGCCAGCTCGCACTTATCTTGATCCCTTGTTTATCCTTATCTTCTGAAGAGATGCTGTACCTTTTCTTATGAGATTCTTGAATAATTTCTTTCAAGTAATCACCTTTTATTGTTGCAAGTATGCCAAAGAAGTAGTTTCTTTCAGGAAGTTTATTTGACAACTGCTTCTTTGTAGGCAGGTACAACGAAACCTCTGGGTCATTCATTGCATTATCATATAAATTAGTCACAGAGATTTCAGGATAGTTTGGAATCTCTGCAAACTTTACATCTTAAGTTTTTAATGCTTTCTTCTCTTCGCAGAGTATGGCTCTTAAAAATGAAATTTTAGTACCTTCCATCGTTGGGAGAAACAAACCAACTGCATAATCAAGATTAGTTACTATGAGTTCATTACCTTGCTGCACTAGGTAGCGTTGCAAATCCTCCTTGCTTCTAAATCTTTGAATCAATTCTTGTGCTTGCACTCTTTTCATTGCATCATTCATTGACTCCATCTGTTTACAGATCTAAGAAATGATATTCAAATTTAAGTTTATTGATTTCAATTATTTACCTCTGTAAAACTTACTATTAAATATGGGCATCCTATAGGAGGTCGACCTCTAAGAAGGATATGGAGAAGGTTTAGTGAACTGGTTTCAAACTTGAGAGATTGATATCAATTTCTACTGTTATAGTTCCATATTTTTAAATTTAAATTGGTACGTACTTATTAGGAGCAGCTCCTATAATGCTAGTACATAATTAGAAGCATTAATTAATGCTAGTACTTAATTAGGAGCACCCTAATTTTAATCATAAAATCATAAAATACCTCCCTAAAGCAGTACGTACTTAATTAGGTGCACCTCCTAAATCGGTACGTACTATAATCAACTTATTATTAATAGTAAAAATGGTTACTTTCTCACCTAGTTTTAGAGCTGGTTCGTCTCTTAGTGCTCATTTATCTTCTCTAATACCTAAGAACTTCTCTTGATACTTGTAGACTTGCAAAGCTCTCATATAAGCTCTCAGTTATAGAGGCAGTTTTATAATTTTAAATTCAAATTTAAATATGAGCGCTAACATTTTAAGAAAAACTACAGCACTTCCATAAAACTAAATGAGACTTACCTTTGGGAGCAATAAAAAGTGTGATAGCTGCGAGATGAACTATCATAAGGAACTACCAGAGCTATCACTTGATGTCTCTGTTATTAAAATTGAAATTAATAATAGAAAATTAATGGCAAACCAAGTGTGTGGGAGACAGAGAGGAGGAGAAAGGTATTAATGAAATTCCTATACAAACTGAAGAAGTTGAAGTCTATTTTTGTGAGTTATGTGAGAGAGATTTTGCTCATAAATCAAGCTGGTACAGACATATGAAGGAGCATAGAGAAGCGAACCCCCCTGTATACTTAAAGCATGATAAAATAGATGAAAAGTATGACTGCTTTGAGTGCCATAAGCAATACTCTCATACAAGAGACTTAAAGAAGCATCTATTAAAAGCTCACAAGAAAGA
The DNA here is from genome assembly GCA_000711775.1 of Oxytricha trifallax. NCBI lineage: Eukaryota > Ciliophora > Spirotrichea > Sporadotrichida > Oxytrichidae > Oxytricha > Oxytricha trifallax. The sequence goes on from ARYC01002720.1 coordinate 2,588, forward strand.
TATAGAAGTTAAGAATCATGAAGTTGAGCTGAAGCTTCTAAACAAAAGAAAAGCGAGGGAATATTCTAAGGTCGTAGTACCTGAATAAGCTAGAGAGTTAGAGTAAGTTAAGAAGGCACGCAACCAACTGACCTCTGAAATAACAAAAATTATGATCAAGATTCAATACAAGAAAATACGGTTCTTGCTTAAATTGACCTAGACACTTCTCTTTAAAGCTACCTTATTATAGAAGACTCCTTTGATAAGAAAGTTATCAATGATCATCAGTACGCATGCAAGGTGTATCCCTTCAACTATCTCTTAAGTGATGATAAATATCAGATGGAGTTTACAAATGAGTATCAAGTACTCACTTAAGCTAAGTTTAAAGAGTGTAGTTACTTAATCAAGCTAGATGCTGTTCTTCTTGCCAAGGATCACGTGGCTCTCAGACTCCCACTCTATGAAATGACCCTCAGAGATTTTATTACTGATCAAAGGAATCATAAGTAGCTTGCTTTGATTGCAACCTAAACCTTACAAGGTATAAAAGAGTTACATAAGTTAGGCTTTGTTCATAGAGATTTGAAGCCTGAGAATGTTATGATAAACTTCTCACCTGTAAGAGTGGCAATTATTGACTTCAAGAGAGCATTAAGGGTGGAAGTATCAAGGCTAGGAAGTGTTATGGGAACTCCGGGCTATTATCCTGAAAGAGAAGACTGGAGAGATGGAGATTATTAATGGGATGTGTGGGCTTTAGCAGCAATAATAATAGAGTGCGATATGCTCGCAAAGATTACTACTCTACCAGGTGTGAGAAAGATGCTAAGCAAAGAATCAAGTAATTTATAGACAAAACCAGAGTCTCTCAATCATTAAAATAAATGCAGAATCAATAATATTAAGACCAAACTCTAGATCAGACATAATATTAGAGCAGATAGAGTTGTGGTTAAGTAAGATAGACTTTAGACCACTCCCACATGATCCTAAAGTGCATTTTGAGTGATTAAATTAAATAAATTTACTATAAATTTCACATTAAAACCTATTAATAACCCCAACCCCTAACAAATTCCCTACAAATCAAAGCACTTATAAACCTCATTAAGGGGTTTTGGGGTTTTGAATGAAAGAATGTGGACTCGAATGTATAAGTTAAGATTATTGTACAATTGAAAGGAAAAATATAAAGAGAGAACTCACTATGAGGAGCGTATTTATAAATGCGATATTCCAAAAAGTGCAATGATTTTATTTTCTCATCAATTGCTATATTTGACATTATAGATCAATAACATAAATAAAAAGGTTTGTAATGAAATTACTAACTAAATATGTCAAATATAATCATTAATTCCAAACTTAGATTGTTTGAAACTGCCATTAAAATTATTTCTCTTTCTTATTGAAGAGGCAGCAGTTTAACTATCTCTTTGGAATTTAATACTGTTAATCTACTTTTTTAAAAGTGTTATCATTATCAAATGTCATTGTCTCCATCACCTTCTATAGGAAGTCCACATTAAAATATAAGATAATTGTACTTGGGCACTTTTTTGATAGTGCTGTTTGATTGTGTACTCATTGAAGAACTGTTCATTCGATATTACAAAGAATTTATAATTTATTAATAATATATTGAATTAAAAAAATGGTTATTATAAATAGTTAAGTTTAGCAATATCTAATAGAGCTAGAATATTTAGAGCTTTGTCATCAATTATTTTGATATTCAAAACCCCAAAATCCCTTAATGAGGTTTATAAGTGCTTTGATTTGTAGGGAATTTGTTAGGGGTTGGGGTTATAATTAAATGCGAGACAAAAATAGCAAGCTTTTGGGGTCTATTTATGATGAAGAGTATATAGATTTAGTGTTTAAACTGCTCTATGGATGTGATATATACAGTGAATAAATCAAACCAGTACTAAACTTTAAGTCTATTGCGCTACTCTTAAAGCGAAGTCCGTCAACTGTGCGCTCCCACTGTCTTATAGCACTATAATTAAAGCAATAGTATCTAAATTCTAAGCCTAAGAGGTAGTAAAAGTTTCTATAGAAGCATATTGATTATCTTATTAATGAGAGAACTTTGAAGTATTGGGCTCACTTCTCTTTAGACCAACGAGCTACTATGTTTCATCGCCAATTCCCTGAGTTGAAGATCTCTGCTTAGTTTATAGCCAACATCTATAAACGAAATGGTATCTCTTACAAAGGTGTGAATCGTATCAAGAGAGTGATTGATTTCCCTCTGCCATTTTTCAACAACAACTTAAATTATATTTATAATTAAATGCAGAGAGCCTAATAAAATAATGTTAAGTTTATACATGCTGACGAGGCTGTGTTTACCTTCAATACTTTCATCTAGAAGTCTTGGTATAAGAGGCATAGTAATATAGAAGTATATTGACTAGAAAGTCAAGGTATAAACGATGGCAATTCTTGGAGGAATTAGTGAGGATACTGGTTTAGAAACCTATGTTATTCATTCTCGCTCAATTAAGACAGAGCAATATATTAAGTTCATAGAACAGTTGAGAGAGAAGTACCCTGAATAAGAGATTATACTGTTTGTTGATAATCTTTCTGTTCATAAGACTAAAGAAACAAGGAAGAGTTATAACAACTTAGAATAACGCCAGTGTTCAACGTACCTTGACAGTCCATAGTTTAATGGAATTGAGTTCTACTGGGGTATATTAAAAGGTCATTACAAGAAACTGCTGCTCTACAACTTGATGCATGACCTACCTATTGATACAGTAGACTTTATTAAAAGCTCAGCGAAGAGAGTAGATAATTAATTGGCTTAAAAGTGTGCTCAAGAAGGGAGAGTGAATGTATATAAATAAGTTTTGTAGTTAAGTTAATGATATATAAGTCACATTTAAAATTCTTTAGAGGGAGCTGGCTTCTCTTTCTTTTCTTCTATTTCTTGCTTCCCTCCTCCTAAGTATCTTCTCTTGCTGCCAGCTCCAGCATCTATGTTCATTTACTCTGGAGGCTAAATATTAGAGTAAAGTCTCTTACTAACTTCATACTTTGTCTGCGAATTTCGCTCTCTGTGAAGCTTGCTCTATTCCTTCATCAAGAAGATGCCAGTACCAGATTTTTCTAAAGAATTAAATTACAAATCTTACTTGAAATATATGGGTGCTTCAGCAACTCTGATAGCCAGCTCTCACTTATCTTGATCCCCTGTTTATCCTTATCTTCTGAAGAGATGCTGTACCTTTTCTTATGAGATTCTTGAATAATTTCTTTCAAGTAATCATCTTTAATTGTTGCTAGTATGCCAAAGAAATAGTTTCTTTCAGGCAGTTTATTTGACAACTGCTTCTTAGTAGGCAGGTACAGCGAAACCTCTGGGTCATTCATAGCATCATCATATCAGTTAGTCACTGAGATTTCTGGATAGTTTGGAATCTCTGAAAACTTACATCTTAAGTTTTCAATGCTTTCTTCTCTTCGCAGAGTATCGCCCTTAGAAATGAAATTTTGGTACCTTCAATCGTTGGCAAGAACAAACGCAACTACATAGTCAAGATAAGTTACTATGATTTCATTACCTTGCTGCACCAGGTAGCGGTGCAAATCCTCCTTGCTTCTAAATCTTTGGATCAATTCTTGGGCTTGCACTCTTTTCATTGCATCATTCATTGACTCCATCTTGTTAACAGATCTAACAAATGATATTCAAATTTAAGTTTATTGATTTCAATTATATACCTCTGTAAAACTTACTATTAAATATGGGCATCCTATAGGAAGGTCAACCTCTAAAAAGGATATGGAAAAGGTTGTGAGAACTGGTTTCAAACTTGAGAGATTGATATCAATTTCTACTGTTATACTTCCATATTTTTAAATTTAAATTGGTACGTACTTAATTAGGAGCAGCTCCTAAATGCTAGTACTTAATTAGGAGCATAAATTAATGCTAGTACTTAATTAGGAGCACCCTAAATTTAATCTTAAAATCACAAAATACCTCCTAAAGCAGTACGTACTTAATTAGGTGCACCTCCTAAATCGGTACGTACTGTAATAAACTTATTATTGATAGAAATAATGGTTACTTTCTCGCACATATTTACAGCTGGATCCTCTCTTACTGCTCATTATTCTCCTCTAATACTCTAAAAACTTCCCTTGAAACTTGTATGCCTGCAAACCTCTCATATAAGCTCTCAGTTATAGAGGCAGTTTTATAATTTTAAATTCAAATTTAAATATGAGCGCTAACATTTTAAGAAAAACAACAGCACTTCCATCAAACTAAATGAGACTTACCTTTGGCAGCAATAAAAAGTGTGATACTGCGAGATGAACTCTCATAAAGAACTACCAGAGCTATCACTTGATGTCTCTATTATTAAAATAGAAATTAATAATAGAAAATAAATGGCAAACAAGTGTGTGGGAGATAGAGAGGAGGAGAAAGGTATTAATGAAACTCCTATACAAATTGAAGAAATAGAAGTATACTTTTGTGAGCTGTGTGAGAGAGATTTTGCTCATAAATTTAGCTGGTACAGGCATATGAAGGTCCATAAGGAAGCTAAGCCTACTGTATACTTAAAGCATGACAAAGTTGATGGAAAGTATGATTGCTTTGATGTGCCATAAGCAGTACTCTCACACAAGAGACTTAAAGAAGCATCTTTTAAAAGCCCACAAGAAAGAAATAGAAGTTGAAGATTAAGACAATCAAATGAAGTTGCACAACAAAAGAAAAGCAAGGGAGCCTCTTTAAGTTGCTGAGCTTTAACAAGCAAGCGAATCAGAGCATGTGAGGATTGCACGCAACCTCTTAGCATCAGAGGTCACTAAAATCATGAATAAAATATAATACAAGAAAATTCCAGTACTTGCATAGATTGATTTAGATACTTCTCTCTAAAGCTACCTAATTCTAGAGGCTCCTATGACAAGAAAGTTATGAAGGATCATCAGTATGCTTACAAGGTATATCCTTTCAACTATCTCCTTAGTGATGATAAATATTAAATGGAGTTTACTAATGAATATTAAGTACTCACTCAGGCTAAGTTTAAAGAGTGCAAATACTTAATAAAGCAAGATCCTGTTCTCCTAGCCAAAGATCATGGAGCTTTCAGACTACCACTCTTTGAAATGACACTCAGAGATTTCATAACTGATCAAAGAAATCATAGATAGCTTGCATTAATATCAACCTAAGCTATACAAGGTATCAAAGAGCTTCATAAGTTAGGCTTTGTTCACAGAGATCTCAAGCCTGAGAATATAATGTTGAACTTTTCACCAGTAACAGTAAGAATTATTGATTTCAACAGAGCCTTAAGAGTGGAAGTATCAAGGCTTGGAAGTGTAATGGGAACTACAGGCTATTATCCAGAAAGAGAAGACTGGAGAGATGGAGACTTATAGTGGGATGTGTGGGCTTTAGCAGCAATAATAATAGAGTGCGATATGCCTCGCAATGAATACTACTCTACAAGATGCGAGAAGGATGCTAAACAAAGAATAAGGCAATTTATTGACAAAACAAGAGTATCTAAATCTATGAAACAAATGGCAGAGTCAATATTAATTAAACCAAACTCAAGATCAGACATATAAATAGAGCAGATAGAGTTCTGGTTAAGTAAGATAAACTTCAGACCTCTCCCACATGATCCAAAAGTGCATTTTGAGTGATTAAATTAAATACATTTACTATAGATTTCAAATTAAAACCTATTAATAACCCCAACCCCTAACAAATTCCCTACAAATCAAAGCACTTATAAACCTCATTAAGGGGTTTTGGGGTTTTGATTGTTCATTAATATTTCAGGTAATTTTTCTGATTTTTTGCAAATTGAGGACTCAATGTTCGACTCATTCAAAGAGTGATCAAAGTTACAGTTACTAATAGATCTGTTGGTTCTTTAAGATCTAATGAATTATATAATAATAATCTATTCATTAGGTTTTCCTAGATTGAGTATGAGTTTGCCTCAGTATTTAGATTGTTTGATTGGAGTCTTTAAGGCTTTAACTTATCAATAAGATTGGATTTATTTCCCAATAATGGCGTGTGTTTTAGATGAACAGCTAATTTATCAAAAGTACTTAGCTAGCTTTATGCTCTCATCTCTCTTGGGCTGTTTAGCTGAGTGCTAATAAAATATTTTAAGATATTTATAAAAATTTGCTAGCTTTTATTGCTGTTTAAGAAATTAAAATAAGAAAATGAATTGAATTATTCATATTTAAAAACTTCATTGGATATATGAGATGATTTTATAATTATTAAATTTGCGATTTAAAATAGTTAACTAATGATTAAAACAAATAAAGCATATTTTTTTCAGGCACCCTGAATTATATTGGTTTTAAGTTACTAAATATTTTTATTATATATGGATAAATTGGCAAAGAATGATTTAATAAATAAATATTTAAAATTAAATATATTAATTTATCTGAACTATATTTCATTTACATGAGAATTAATTTAATCTATATTTTCAAAATTTTAATTTAATCTATATTTATATTATACTTAAGTCTCTTCTTATTTTTTGGTCTAGTCTAAAAGATAATTATTTAATAGTTATCTCTTAATAACTTGTATTTAACTCAAATTAGTTATGCACTTAATTTTATTTTAAATTTGGGATTTAGGAAACTTAGAGAATATTTAATTTCCTTTCAAGTTAATGCAAATAGGTCTCTCGTTGAAAGCTGTGTGATTTATATTACTATTGTTGTTCTAAAGATTGTAATAATGGAGTTTTTTACCTAATACCTTTTAATTTTGAAACTATTATATTTTTCTTCTAAATGATTTTTTAATCGTCAGATTTTTCTTAGATTATTATCTCATCTTTTGGATATAATTAATTAGGTCCCTAAAATGTAACTTCAAATTTTCAAATTATTTTAAAATATAAAATTTTGAATTTTGTAAAAGTAATTGTTTGGGTCTTAATATTTAATTTTTAGGGCTATTTATGATAATAAAAGATTAATTTTAAGGAAAAAAAAAATATTTATATATCTGATCGCGGGTCTAATTAATTTATTAAATCAATTTAGTCAGTCAATTATGTTAATTCATACTTCTGTACAAGTTATTTTAGTTTTTCATCAATAATAAAATTTTTTGCCTTTTATTATTTTTGAAGTTGACTTAAAATAATTTCTTTCTTCTTAAGCTTCTTAACTGGTTTGATATCATTAATTTGAGTGAATAATTCTATTTAAATTTGTAATTTATTTCTCAACTTTTTAATTTTATTTATTCTAAAACAATATTCTTATTATTTTTTTTATAAAAAAAATTAGAGTATGAAGTTTACGAGTTTGACATTACTTTGATTTAAGTTTTATTTGTTAGGGTAGTCTTTTATAAATTAATAATGCTCTTTTGGCTTTGCCTCTTTCTTTATCTCTCCTAACTTTTCATTGTCACGTATACTAAAGTTTGCTAAGGAAACTAAACATAAAAAATCATAAATATTAACTGAATGTTGAGTGTTGGAGTCTTTAAAGCTATCTATTTCATCAATATCTACGTTTTGCTAGAATTATATAAACGAAGGATTTAGCATATTATTTTGCTTCTTATTTTTATTATTAAAGAAATTGAAATAATTTAAAGAAGATATAAGCTTGATTGTTTTGAGTTCTTTAATGAAAGAAATTAACATCATTATTTATTTTGAGATTTAACCTGTAACTTTGTTCATAAAATTTATTAATAGAGTGACATTAGAATTATTCAAACATAAATTCTGGAAAATTTAATCACTAATGCCAAACTTTATTAATCATATTTGAAAATAATCTTAAAGAGATTCAAACTTTGAAAAAAAAAGATTCAGATACTGTGAAATATATATTATGAAAATAAAAATACAAAAATTATAGTATTTTCATGCTTCATAATATAGAGAAGTAAAAAATTAAAAAAAATTTTCCTAAGATTACATTCAAAGATAGTGAATAGATATAAATATATCAGATAATATCTTATTTTTAAATAAATTACTAAGTGTTTTAACTAAATTTTAATCTCTAGTTTATTTGAATAAATTGTTTTATTTATTCTTATATAATATTAAATAGAGATATGTGGAATGTCTTAGGACTCCTATCTAAATTTGATAATTAACTTTTAGGTGATGCCCCACCTTTAAAGAATGTTTTATAGGAACTGGTAGAGTTAGGAGTTTTTGCTGTGTTGCATAAGAAAAAAATATATTAATACATTCTTCTATATATGTTTCAATCATTTAAGCAGTTATTTTATGCTTGCTCATAACTAATTTCAGCTTGCTGATTTCCTTATTTATTCCCTCTTACTATCTTTCTTTATAATGCTAGTCCAGATAACTCTTGAATAAAAATCATAAAATATTAGTTTTACAAATATAAATATATGAAAGCTTCCAACATACCCTTTTATTCAGGATTTAGGTCACCTAATATAGACTCTGCAAATTTAACTCTATTTTTGGATAACTACTTTTTTGTTGTTTATTTTTGACTCATCGAACGGGCTCCTGATTGCACCCATGACTTATCTATATTGTTTAAAAATCAATTATACGAGAAATTGTAAGATATATTGATAGTGAGGAGATTAAGCCTGTTCTATTCTTATATGGTACTTGAACTTTAAACTTGGACTTGTTAAGTTTCAATACTTTCATTTAGACTACCTATTGGTTTATCCATCTTTTCATAAAAGACTTCTTTGATAAATACCTAAACTTAGTGGGGTCGTCATGATTAATTTTTATTCTTTCGAGGTCTGTAGAATGAGCTCTTATTTCATTCTCTAATTTCTATGCATCTTCTTTCATCTTGGCATATTTTTCGTTTAAGGATTAGATTATTTCCTCTCTTTTTTAAGTTGTTAAGAATTAAGTCGAGACATCTTTGGATGAATCTGGATTTATATTTTAAATTATTTAATTTGAGCTTTTTTTCATAATAGACTTTGGCTAAATTACTTGCTTTGAACTTAGCATTGGTACTGTCAATTAAACTTGATTAATTTAATAATTGGAGACTTATGGAGTAGGGCTTGAGAGTATATTTGTCAAATCTCTAGATGATTTTAGCTACTATAAACCTTAAAAACTTTAGAGCTTTCCCTTCATCAACATCTTTAACTTAAATTATTTTTTAAGCTTTTCCTGTTTTATGTCATTCTATTGTTCTATAAAATCAGCTAATTTTTAATATTTAGGATATGGATTAATTATTGAAGACAATAAGTGCCATCCTGGTCGTAAGTCGTCAAAGTTAATATACTCTGGGAGACCAAAATCTGGAATTTAGCCATTTTTAATATCTGAAATAATTTCGTCAAGCTTGATTTGTGAAATCTTAATCTTTTTATTATTAAGGTATCACAAATGAAAGGTAGATAAAAATTATCGTAAGTAAATTATAAAATAATTATTATTTACTCTTAAGATTTTTCCATCAATATTCTTGACTATATCCTAAAATTATTCCAATAGCTAATTACGCTACACTTTCAATGTTTTTTAGTTCATAAATTTAAGGAGAGGATTTTCTTTTGGTATTGGTTAAGCTTATTCAGGTGGATTAATCATTAGAATGCTTGAGTGAAGCCTTTTAAGTGGTTTGATTTTTTCAATAGTTATATGCTAATTTACATTTACTATTTCTTTACCTTTATCAATAAAACTTCCAAGTTAATTCAAAAACTTCAAAACCTTTTAGTTTTTTTATAAAATATTTTAAAGGTTACATATGAAAATTAGCAATTCAATTTTCTTAAAATAATTTTAAGAAATGTTTTAAATGTAATGTTAAATTTATTTTCAACATTGAAATAAAAGCAATTGTAAATGCATAGCTATCTTTATATTTAATTAAATTGAGCACCAAGAAAGTTTTCTATTCTGATCTTATTTAACACTAAAATACTATTATAATGGAAATTTCTGGAAATCCTTTTTTTTAGCTCATGAATTATGTCTAGTACGAATTATTTTTATAGATTTTATTAGTTGGTACAAATTTAGTTTATACTAATATTTTTTTTTAGTAATTTAAGCATATAGTTAGATTTATTCTTAAATGGTATCAATGTAATTTTAACATATTATTGATAAAATAGAAAAGAATCGTAAATTATAAAAATATAAATTAATCCAAACTGCCTAAAATTAATAATGCTTAAAAATAAAAATATTATACAGAGAAAAAATGAAATAAATAAGAGATTTCTCAGATTGTGCGATTTATATGAAACACTTAGTTTTAAATTAGCATTTTATATTATAATTTATTCTGATTTTTCAAATTCAATTTTAGTTTAGCGAAGAAGAAAATCAGATCTTATATTGAAAAATTTTGTTTGATTTAAAATTTTCTTTGATTACTCTCTGAGATCACTTATTCTATTATTTTACACTAACCGCAGATTCATTTATCTAAATTATTAAACAAATTAAAATGCTTGATTTTTATCAAATAAATTGTTTGTTTTAAGTGGAAATTGAGTTTTTCAGATAAACTGCTTTACTTAAAGTTCACTTACATTTAAAAATGATGATTTTTATAGTAAGTATCGAGAGAGGTTTTAGCGATTTCCAATGTTTTTAAGCCATCTTACATTAAATTATGAATTATAGAATTATATTACTTTGAATTATTAATAAAAAAAAAATTTTTGATTTTTAAAATTTATGATTGATATTACTTATGGTAGTAATGAGTTACGGTTTTTAATAAATTACAGATTAAAAGATTAAAAAATTTAGGTAAAAAATATAAAATTCACAATACAAAAGACATTCCTATTCTTTGTTCTTTGAACCTTATTCATAATAAACATTTATTTATTTCGTTTAATACTTATATTTATAGATACTTAATCATTATTTTCGATCTAAAATAACAATATATTATTGTGAGTTTATTTACTCTCCTTTATTTCTAATAAATTTTAAACCTAATATTCGCAAAAATATATTGAGAACTTTTACTAAACAAGTTGAACTTCCTTTATATTGGCTTTAATTAGTTAAAAAAAACTTGTTAACATTAAAAATTGACAAAATATGATAACAATACAAAAGAAATGATAGTTAATTTGAATTTAAAAAAATAATATGCATGCAATAAATTTAATATTGAAAACATTTAAATCAATAAAAGCTATGAATGCCATTTAATATTTGAGGTAAAAAGTAAAACAAAAAATAACAGCTTATTAAAATTTTTAGCATATAATTTTTTCAATTTATAATTCCATTTAAAATATTCTAAACCCTAGTAGCATGAACAAATTTAAAACTTTCAAGAAAATTATGCTTAGTAGAGTAGTAGTTGCAGTAAATAACTCAGGTAAAATGCTAATAATAATTAAGGTTTATTATAAAATTATGAGTAATGGAGTTAGTAAGTTAAGCATGACAATCATGTTGAACATTTTTCTTTTTGTTCAAGGAGCGGTCTCTGGTGTTGCTTCGATGAATTTAACAGAATTGACATTGAGGTAAGTGCTTCTCAATTACTGCTGTTAATAGGTGACCACTAACTGAAGAGCCTTATCAGTGACCAGGCATGCATATGTAGTGATAACCAAGCTGGAGGCAAGAGATACTTCGCCGGTGACAACCGTTGGCGGGTGGTGGGGTTCGAACCAGGCTCTTCCAGCAGCATGGCGAGGTGAACACACCTTTGCTGCCTGGTCACTGTTAGAAAATTATGACTAGTATATCAAATAAACTTTAAAATCCAACTATTAGATCATAAATAAAAAAACATCAAATTAATTTTAGTGAATTAGGGTTTTAATGAAAATAAATTAAAATTATAGTTTTTAGCCTATTATGGAAAAATTTGAGTCAGATTCGAAGGATTTATTATTTTAATGTTGATCTAAGTCTAAACTAAATTTGCGACTGAATGATTTATTTCTATATATAATATAGGTCTTAGAATGGTAGGATTGCGTTTATATCTTAAGGTTTCAATTCTTTCATAGGTTCTTTATGTAGAGATATTCTTGATATGAAATTGTATAGCAAATAGATTTTCATTAATTAAAATTAAGTTAAATAATATTTAAAAGAGTATCATAGGAAATAGATAAATATCTCTGGGGAGGGGAAGCTTCCTGCAGTGGAGAAATTTTCCTACACTTTTTTTCTTATAAACAATTTTTATAAATTTTACATAAAATTGCTAAAAAAATTATTTATTTAGGGTAATGGCCCCCTGGGGGAGGACGCTATATTTTTTTTCTATTTCTCATAAAATGTTCTAAAAATGATAAAAACATCAAAGAAACATTTTTTAACAAATTAATTAGGTCTAAAATTACTTTTCCAATGAATTTAGAGCAACCCAGATCATTGTAGCATTTCACATAAACATCATAAAAAATAATAGATTTTGGAAAATATCACTATTATTTTCTATATATTTTATATTTGTAATTTCACTGATTATATTGCTGATATATGATTTAAAGTTAATAAAAGTTAAATGAACTATATATTATTTAAAGCTATTCATGCCATTATATCAGTTAATCATATATCAGCAATATAATTAGTGAAATTACAAATATAAAATATATAGAAAATAATAGTGATATTTTCCAAAATTTATTATTTTTTATGATGTTAATGTGAAATGTTACAATGATCTGGGTTGCTCTAAATTCCTTGGAAAAGTAATTTTAGACCTAATTAATGTGTTAAAAAATTTTTCTTTGATGTTTTTATCATTTTTAGAACATTTTATGAGAAATAGAAAAAAAATATAGCGGCCCCCCCCAGGGGGCCATTACCCATTATTTACAAGAAAATAATTGAAGAGGATGGTGTACATATATTATTAGGGTTTAAATTATTAAGTGTTTATTTGATATTTATAATAGAAGCAAAATAATTATGATAAAATTAGCTTATAATAAAAAAAAATTGAAATATATATTATCAAAATAAATATTATTAAATTTTGAAAAAAAATATATAATAATATTAAAAAATCTAAATATAAGAGATTATAAGTGTCTGCGTTAAATCCTATTTCTTTAATCGGGAATAAATATTTGATAAAAAAAAAGATTTAGTGCAGGAAACTACCCTAAATAAGTTTTTTAATCATAAACCAATGCAGGAAACTTCCCACATAATCTCTTTTTTAAAAAATATTTTTTCCCTAAAAAAAATAAAAATAAAAATATTGATTGTATAATTTAATTATAGTAATATTAGCACAAATTAATTTATATTATAGGAGATATTATTTAAATAACTTAATAGAATAACATACTGCTTTTAATAGCCTTATCATAAATAAATTAATAGACATTTAATATACTAATTATAATTTTTCAATAATTTATTACTCTACATTAATTAAATTATTTTAGCACAATTTAAATGAAATCCTAATAAATATAATATATAATTTAATGAAATATTTTATTAATTTAGTTATTTAAGACTAATCAAATATTTTCTATTTTATTAAAATAAACTAAATTTATAAATCAATTGTAATATATTAAAGATTATTATTAGATTAATAGATTATAGTTATTAAAACGTAATCAAAGATCCTCAAAAAATAATTATTGTAGGAATACATTTGATTTGGGAAAATATATTTAAATTAATTAATTAAAATTACAATTCTGTGGCAGTTAACTTTCTGGAAACCTAGGCAATATTGTACTTGTTCGAAATAGATTTCAAAATTAGCTGGACTTTACTATTGGCGGTACCCCTTTATCGCATCCCTGGAGCGAGATAACTTGACTTTAATTTTTGGAGATTTGTTTAGTAGAATTTAATGCCAAAATTAAAGTCAAGTTATCTCGCTCCAGGGATGCGATAAAGGGGTACCGCCAATAGTAAAGTCCAGCTAATTTTGAAATCTATTTCGAACAAGTACAATATTGCCTAGGTTTCCAGAAAGTTAACTGCCACAGAATTGTAATTTTAATTAATTAATTTAAATATATTTTCCCAAATCAAATTTAATCCTACAATAATATTTTTATTATTTATATAGCATAGTTGGTTACTTATTGGAGTAAGTAGAGATATTAGGCTAATTTTTAAAATGAGAGATATAAATTAGCGAATCTTAGGGTTTAATTATGAGTAAAAAATATTTAGATTACTGCTTAAACTTTGGTAAACTAAGAGTAAAAATAAAGACAAATCAAACCAGTGCTTTATTATTCAACTATAGCATAGCTATTACACAAGATTGCTTGTACTGTTAAGTTTCACTACTTGCTTGCAATTTGCATTTTAGCAGCACTTCTAAATCTCATCCTGTAAGAAAATGAAAGCTCTGTTTGTAAAATATTGACTAGCTCTGCGATTCTTAATCATTAAAGTATTGGGCACTCTTTAGATTTTATTAGCAAATCGTAATGTTTTATTGCAAGTTTTTTTGCATGCGCTTTTCTTCATAAGCAAATAATTACAGGAAAATGATAATACACTCAAGATTTTTAATAGATTGAAGTGAGTGATTAAAATTGAAATGCCATTATATATTATTATTTTTTTAAAATTAAAAATATGTAGCGAGCTATATTTAATATTCTCAAGTTAATACACGTTATTAAAGCGATATTATTTTTTAAAATTTTTATAAGCATTTGTAAAAAAAATATGATCTATATTAGAACTATAGAAAAAGGATTTCATTGACATAAAATTAACTGATATCAGTTAAGATCCAGGTCTAAAATTGTATCATATATGCTCGTTCTATTAAGCGTTGAGTTTTTCATAGCTAAGATACAAATACAGCAATTAAGAGATAATCTAGCTTATTGATAACTTATCAGTCCATTACTCTAAAGAATCTAAGATAGCTTATGAAGAGTTATAAATAACTTTTGTAAACAATGTTTTTTATAGCCCATAAATTAAGGGAATTAAATTTTACTGATGTTAAATCAAGATTTACTATAAGATGATACTGTTGTATCATCAAATGTATTATTTACCAAACAATACCGTAGACTTAATACAAAGAAATTGCAAAAGAGTTAATAATGATAAGACTATGATAAGTGCAAGGAATGGGAGAATGAATGTTTATTTATAAGATTTTTAATTAAATGAATGAAATATATCAAATATTTAATGGGCCCTTTTTAGGATTATCTATATCTTTCATTCAGACATTAAGTTTCTTCTCTTAGAACTATTTGCTTCATCAATGTTCATATTTCTTGATTTAATATGTCTTTAATATTCCCTAGCTAAATCAATGAGCAGTATGCTATTTTCTAAATTTATGAATCTTAGCTTACTTCATTGTTAACTTATAAATCAATGTCTGATTTACATACAAAATTAAAATTCAAGTCTACTTGAAATAAAGTTCCTCAAGGAAGCTGAGCTTATTATAATCAAAACCCCAAAACCCTTTCAGTAGTTTGATTGAGTTTTTTATTGATAAAAGTAGACTATTAGTGCATACTTTATTAGGGTTTTAATAGGGTTTATGTAGGGGTTTAATGTTTAAATATTATTATTTTAAGTGAGGATAACAAGCGAGTTTTTAAAATATTTCACACAAACATAAGCTTAGAGTCATGTGGCAATTCTCTGAATTTTATCTTTCTAAGATGATTTTCAATTGTTTCTATTGTTTGTTAATTCTCTTAGATTGGCTTGATAATAGTTGAGTATGCAAGTTCTCTGAGACCTCCATTTTATTTATGTTTATCGAGATAATTTTTTGATTCTCTGCTTAGAATTTCTTTCGCCCCTGCAGTTAAAGTAATCGTTTCTTGGCATGTCGCTCTCAATTATTATTACTGCTAGAGCCCAAATATTCCATTAAGTGACTCCATCTCTCCAATCCTCTCTCTGTGGGAAATATTCAGGAGTGGCGTATACATTTCCTGATGCAGAGGCTTGCACTCTTTGAGCTCTGTTGAAGTCAATAATATAAACTCTAAGAGGCTGAAAGTTCATCATGATATTCTCTGGCTTTAAGTCATTATGAACATAACCTAGCTTGTGAAGATCTTCAATCAAAACCCCAAAACCCTTTCAGTAGTTTGATTGAGTTTTGATTGATATAAGTAGACTATTAGTTCATATTTTATTAGGGTTTTAATAGGGTTTATGTAGGGGTTTAATGTTTATATATTAGTTATTTAAGTGAATATAACAAGCGAGTTTTTAAGATACCTCACACAAACATAAGCTTAGTGTCATGTGGCAGTTCTCTGAATTTTATCTTTCTAAGATGATTTTTAATTGTTTCTATTGTTTGTTAATTCTCTTTTATTGGCTTGATAATAGTTGAGTATGCAAGTTCTCTGAGACCTCCATTTATTTTATTTTTATCGAGATATTGTTTGATTCTCTACTTAGAATCTCTCTCTCACCTCTGAGCTAAAGTAATCGTTTCTTGGCATGTCGCTCTCTATTATTATTACTGCTAGAGCCCAGATATCCCATTAAGTGTCTCCATCTCTCCAATCCTCTCTCTCTGTAAAATATCCAGGAGTTCCGTATACGTTTCCTTATGCAGAGGCTTGCACTCTTTGAGCTCTGTTGAAGTCTATAAAATAAACTCTAAGAGGCTGAAAGTTCAACATGATATTCTCTGGCTTTAAGTCTCTATGAACATAACCTAGCTTGTGAAGCTCTTCAATCCCCTAACTATCTGCTATACTATCTAGCTAATTTATCTCTGACATCTATTGTCAGATAAGAATTCTCTGTAAGTCATTTCAAGTAATGGAAGCCTGAAGGCTACATGATCTTTACCAAGTAAAATAGCATCAAGCTATATGATATGCCTGCACTCATTTAACTTTGCCTTTTAAAGAGCATAATACTCATTTGCAAATTCCATTTTGAACTTGTCATCAGCAAGGAAGTAATTGAATGGATATATCATGCAAGCATATTAGTCATCAGTAATGACTCTCTTCTCTATTTTATCTTCAAGAGTGAGATAGCTTTCTAGGCAAGATTCTAAGTCAATAATTTTTAATATGGGAATCTTCATTGCCTCTATTTTAACCATGATTTTATTGATCTCAGAGACTGGAAAGTTCTTGACTGCTTTCTTCATTTTAACTTACTTCTAGACTTCAACTCTAAGACACTCCACTGGATTTCTTGATCTTCTCTTTTAGAGGAATCTATTCCCTGTAGGTTCATGAATAAAGACAAAACTTTAATTGTGCTTTTTCTTTAAGTGCACTTTGAGGTCTCTAGTATGAGAATATGGCTTCTCACAGAACACACAGACATACTTCCCATCTTTCTTTTAATGCTTGAGATATAACCTTGGCATATCGTTGTGTATATCTCTCAAGTGTCACTTAAAAGTTGACTTGTAAGGGAAAACTTTATTGCATTCTTTGCATTAATTGTCAACTTGGGCTGGTATTTATTAATGCTCTATAACTGGTTGTTTAGCGTCCTCCTCAATCTGCATAGCTTCTATGATAACCTC
>ARYC01002721.1:0-44824 GCA_000711775.1 Oxytricha trifallax
TTATGAGCTAGTTCTTCAATAATTACTTTCGAAGTCTTATCAGGATTTATTAGTTTTTTTATTGAGGAAGTTTTTGCCATACTTTAAAATAAGATTTATCTCATAAAATGTCTTGACTTTGTGAATAAGTTTATGGTTTTAAGTCATTTATACGATTTATTCATCAGGCATTGTGCTTAGAAAACATAAATGAATGTCTCCATATTAGTCATAAGAAAATTCATTTTTTTCAGGAAAATCTAAAATTACTTTACTAATTGAAGCTTAAACTGGTTCAATCAAATAAATTACATCGGACATGGGATATCTCTTTCTGGGCAATTTAAGTTAATCAACCTAGTAGACATTTCCAGCTTCCATTATATCAAACATAGTGCAAAAGCTTGAAATAAGCTTAGTAGAGTAGTCATCCATAACAAGAATAATATAATTAGGTGATAGTTTACATTTCTGCCTTATTCTCTAAAGTAAATCGTACATGAGTCTTGATTTTGCTTATTCGTTTATATTAAAGAGCTGGTTGATATTAAGCTTCTTATGCAATTCCATAATCTCAATTGAGCGCTCCATAAGAGTGATTTTATATTTTAAATTAATGATTTCATTGATCTATTTCTTATACATTCATATTTTTCTTTCATTTACTTGAGTGTTACACAAAAGCTGTGCTTGCCAAAATAATTTATAATTTAAATAATTCAATTCGTTATCAAATTAATTCTGAAAGAGAACCCACCCGAAGATATCTCCATGCCATCGAATAATCTGAAAATTTCACTGCTCTCTTTCATAGGATTATGCATTTAATGTTAGTTATTCACTAGCATAAACGTACCAATCTATTATCCAAGATGAACAATAAACCATCCTTAACCTTTGATTTATTAAATTTCGCAATGACTTGAATGAATTTTTGTAAACTTTTCTTAAAAAACTATATCGTTCCGATATTTGCTTTGCTATCTGCCAATTTTTATTGTTTCGATATCGAATTTTATATAATCAGGATCTTCCGTATCTACAAGAGCAGATGACTTATTTTATCCACAAAATTTTAAATGAATAAATGGCCTTTCTAGTTAGTCATAGTTTTAAGTTTGAGGATCATCAGTTTGATTATGATTTCTTATAGTAAAGGTATTTTCGATGCATTTATCTAAAGCATCTATCATGTTTTAATTTTAAGAAAGTAAAGACCTTAATCTGGGATATACCTTAAGTCTGTCAGAATTTTAATGTTGTTTATCACTTAGAAATTATTAAAATATATCTACTTAATCTTCAAACATATCCTATACTACGAAATAATCAGAGAGTGTGCTCAGATAGAACACGTCATCTTTTTATAGTTTATATTACACATCATTCTACAATTTGTCTGTCATACCAAATCATTAGTAAAATTTAGAAATGGAAATTTAGGATTTTCTAAATTTATTCCTATTTGACTAACAAAAGTTTTATCATCTTTGTCGAGAGATATTTCTAAAGATTTAATGTGAAATAAAAACTTAATTTATTTTCATTGGATTTATTTTATGAGTTTAGTTCACCTAAATACTTTAGCTTAAGAAGTCTTTTGGTAATTTTATAGGAGTAAGCTATAATTGAATAATCTCATTTTATAGGTTTAATTCATAGTCATCGACCTAAAATATTGAATATCGCGCATTTATTAGTTTACTTTAAAGATTTGCGTAATTGTGGAAACAGTCCTCTTCAAATGTACTTTTGAGCTGCTCTAAGTTCTAAGAATTTAAAATATTCTTGATATGAAATAGCTAGCATCTATCTAATTCATATAGGATCTCATCAGAGATTTATTTTTAACTGTTTATTCATCTTCTTAACTAAGAACTTAAAGGTTAAATTCAATAAGGCATTGATATTTCTAGAAATCTTAAGTAATACCAATCAATTAACTAAATCTTGTTGAATAAAAATCTAGCACTACACTTTTTCTTAAATCCTTCTTGGTAACTCTTACTTATTAAAAATCTCCATAGCCTATATATCCCCTGATTACTAAAGTTCCACAAGCACCTAAAATAGGAAAATTATTGTACTAAACTGCTATTGATATAATTGATTTTCGTCTTTAAACCATTCTTAAAGTTGGTTGATATCAATATTTATATTTTACACCACTTAAAATAGTTTGTCCGCTATTTCATTGTCATTTATTTGAAAGAAACTCTCTAAAATGTCTTTCACTATGTTTCTTAAAACACTGACAATCAATATACTATCTATTTTTACTTAATATAATTATATGACTTCAGTATTTCCCAACTCAAAGATTTATTAAATTTTAAATACAACTATAATATGTTTCATAATAAAATATCTAGTGATCCCTGAATACTTTAACCCTCTACAATACCATAAATTATAAAACTTTAAGAACTTCGTTTTGTCATCTAAAACCCCATTTTCGCTACTGACAGCACGCTTTTAATAAAATTAGGCAAAATTTGCGATAAATACTTCAAATTAGCATAGTATTAATCTAAATTTATTTGCTACCGACTTAATAAGTCACTCATCAAGGTAAGAGTGAATTTCACAATGTGAAATATCTTATTCTTTAAGTGTTTCAATATTCTTCTTAAATGTGAGATTTGTCTTATGTTTTCTTTATTAACCAAATAGAATTAAAATATAAATATCGATATTTATAAAGCTAGAAAATAAAACAAATAAATTACTTTTTTAGTAATATTCTTAAGTAAAAGTTAACTCAAGCAAAATGCTTAGTAAAACTGTTTATTTATCTATGTATATATTAAGGTAAGTTTTCGCTTTCCATTTCTCTTCTAAATAAATATTAGATTACCTTTATTTAGTTTGTTGAAAGCAATTAGCAATATTTATCGGTAATTTTAAACATTAATTATGCATATTGCGAAATTGAAATAAAGTTTAATTGATAAAATTTGATACTTTGATATCAAGAACAAATAATACAGTTGGCTTTTGTATCTATAAAAACAAAAAGATATTATAGTTTTGATTGATAAATTTTAAGCATTAAATTAAAATTTGATTATATCTACAATTAAGTCTCTTCATATTAAGGGGTTTTAGGGGGATTCAAATATCGTAAAAGGATAGGAGAAAGTATGAGAATACAATTAAATTAACCTATTGTAATTATAATTATGAAATCGATATAATGCTCTAATATTAACAAAAAGAGCCCTTTAAAAATGACTGTTAAAATTAAGATGGTTTAAATTTCCAGCAATATTATTTGATAAATTCATTATTAAAGAATTGAGATTAACTCTTACAAATAAATAGTGTAAATATAAACTAGGCTAAGTTTTTAATCAATTTTATATAATCCAAAAAATAAAACTATACTTCTATGAATTATACAATTTATTTAAAATATTGAGAAAAAGCCTTGAATAACAATAATATATGCAAACAAATAATGCTGACATAAAATTGAAAATAATTAATATAGTTTATGCCAATTTAATTATAGATATTTTATTTAAAAAAACCTGTTTAATATTTGATTAAGAAAGAATAAATTATATTCCCTTTGTTTAGTTTTATTTACTTGTGAAGATAAAGGTGTTAATATACTTAGTCATTTTAATAGTTTTGCATTATATTGAGAGAGTGGTATATTTCTAGATATATTAGGTAATTTTTATCTAACAACTTGATTGCAGACAAGTTACTTTTCATAAAAATACGCACTCTTTTCTCTAAATTAGGTCATTAAGTTTTATTATTTTTAGGAACATTGGGTAGTTTTGATTTAATGATCCTCACTGCTTAAGTGATCGCTTACCTGATGATTTACTTCTCAGTTTTCTTGAATTCTTGGATTTATAAACAGAAGAAGTTAAAATTTCAGAGTCATTATCATCTTAGTTTTCGTTAGAACTGCTGTTCATTAATAGTAATATCAATCAATTACAAAAATTTAATACCAATATGTTTTTCAAAGATATTTCTACTTTGCTTTTATAGTATATTAAATGCATTTAATTATAGCTGTCCTCTATAAAACATGAAATGTATTCCAGAGCTTGAAAGTTAGGTAGAAGGGTTTTCTAAGTATTTTTAGATAGATTCCCCTAGTGCTAGTTTCAAAAGATTTTTGGCGGCTTCTATCACTCCTGAGTCTGAAGCATGATCATCTTCATTGCCCTATAAGTAAAATTATTAATATCAAAGTAATGAGTGATTCTAATTATCTAACTTACCAGTTGTTGGTTTTGTTGACTTGACAAAGATTTATGTTTGAGAAATTTAAGGTGGTTTTCCTCTAAGAATGGATCCTCATCCAAGAAGAAATATTCTGTGTCGAGGTTCTTAGACTCCCCGCTTTACAGCTTATGAGCTTAAGAGGGTTTGAATACTTCTTTTTAATTTTTTTAAGATTGTGAATAAGATCTCTCTGAGATTCTACTTTTGGGTCGAGTCTGTGAAACATCAGCAGTTCTTTGAGATCCATAGCATGGTAGTCCTTTTCTAATGCTTTATCTCAAGTTGTACCTGTTCTAGTTGCATTTTCTTTGCTCCTTGATCATTCTTTTTTGGGCATTTAATTTTTGTAATACAAAAAGAAAATTTTAAACCATCTAATTTGAAAAATGGCATTTATTTATAGGTATAAAAGCAAAATATTTTATTCTCTTATTGCTCAAGGATATACCAGTCATTATAAACCCTTTCAAAATAAAGATATTTATTATAACTTGTTTATGTTTAAAATACAAATGAATGTAAAAGAAATTTACTTAGTAATTGATTGTTTAAGTATTCATTAAGATATTTGAAATCTTGACTTTATTTATTTAAAGAAATTGGTGATTTTTATTAAAATTAAAATAAAAGACAAAATTATGAGCATAAAATATAGGTTTAAGCACTACTTACCTATCAAAGTTATATAAATATTACATTCAGATTTAAGATTTATATTCTGGAAGTACCACTAAATGTTGAATAGGGTGTATAAACACCGCTTAATAAGGTATCTGAGAGGTAAGCTGAGCCGCCATTATCACACATCTGAAATTGGCATTTCGGAGAGGCATTTTCCCAAGCACTCTTCTTACTTCTCAAAAGCTGTTTAGAGCTTGTTTTTCTCACTTTTTTCTCTTGCTGATGTATCAAGTTTGTTTTTGTTCTTTCCTTTTTAGTTAATTATTTTTAGTTCATTTACTAAAGACTAAATATCAAATAAACCAGACTTTTATTTTGCAAAAATCGTAGTACTAATCTAATGATAGTTAAGTGCGGTTCATCTATTGAATATTTTTTGTTAGTTAATTATAAGCTTGAGCATAATTGTAAAGTTTTGTGTATATAATTTTGTGTTTAGTATGATAGTGCAAGTTCGATTGAAGTACATACAAAACACCCTCCAACCACTCACTCAATAAATTTAGCCAATCAAGTCGCAGGATTCAATTTATAATAATATTTTAACGATTTAAATTTCATTACTCTTCCACTCAAATGTTCGAATTCTTTCTATAATGTCCTTACTTTAAAATCAATGAAATGTATTCATGTGGATTGCGATTAAAATTACAAGATAAATCAAGATTTCTTTTGCAAGATTAATTAATGAAATAATTTTAATGTAAGCTAAAAAATATTATTATAAAACGATTCTTATACTATTCCTTAATCTAAAAATGTAATTTACATTAAGGAGCAATATTGATATAGTTATCATATTTAGATTTTTTAAAGTTTATATTTGATAGAATTATATCAAAACTTTCATATTTTAAATCTAACTTGTACATAAAAAAATAAATACATAAATTACTTGAAATATTTTGAGAACATATTAATTATTTAAATAATTTAGATATTTTTAAACAAATAAATATAATTATTTTCTTTATATAAAATATATTATTATATTTTAAACTATAGAACTCACTTTTTTAATTTAATTGCAGCTTCATGGTTGAAGGTATGAGTCTCTTCTTATCCAAAGTTTTCATCTCCGAAAAGTAGCTCACCCCCCTCATTGAACTTTTAAGGGTTTTTAGAAGGACTCCCCATGAAAATTTAGTTATTATTTTATGATTGTTTTGGCTGATATTTCAGTTTTTTCTCTGCTACTAAATCTTACTATCAATTTAAATTAAATTAAAAGTAATAGTTGTTTACTTTAAAAATATGATTAACATTTTGAATTGCACAGGATATATAATTAATATCAGAATCTTCCAAATATGTTTCTACTTAGCTATATTAAGATTATTCAAAATCTTCATATTACTCAGGTCTACTAGTTAATTCTTAATTTAATTCTTCATCTTCTATTCCCAACTCATCTCATTTAATTTTACACATGGCAATTAATCAATTCCTATATAGTGAGTTATACTATTTTATCTATAATAAACTCATCTAGGTCGATATCGATAAAATCGAGTTTATTTTGCTATGTCTTAACTTCTTGTTAGTGACGTTTCACTTGCTGCCTCTACAACTGCTTTTTTCTTTCTCTCTAAGTCAAATACTCAATTTAGTTGCTGTTATTGCAGAAAATTAAAAATTTAACTTCAATAAGAATCAAAATTTATTCTAAATTAAATATGAGTTTAGGAGTATTATTTTGATAAACTTATTACACTTTTGAAGTTTCCTTAGATTTGGAATTGTGAATTGATAATATAATGGTAATTAACAATATTTTTACTGAAAACTCTTAAGATTCAATAAATTGAGAATAAATTAAGTAATGAAAGAGATTAAAGCTTCTATTCCAAAAGTTGAGTATTAAGCATGGATTTAAATACTTTAATCATTTGCTATTACTTTAAATTAATGTAATGAAGCAATTAATTGGGCTAGTATAAATACATTTGAGAGTTTTATTTTAAAAACGTATGGTGATTCTGTGATTATAAAAATAAGTACATGGTATTACTGATAACTGATATGTTTAGGATCAGTTTTGTGCACAATTTCAGATTGCATTTTGGGCAATGTAGGTCGAGATGAATTTATTTAAGAAGCATTCAAATTCTCCAAATTTGAAACTATTGATTAATTTTGTCGATTTTAGATTCCATTTGTACGTTTATATGGGTTAAATATAACTTATATTATTTAATATTAAGTATACAATTTTTTAGCAATTATATTTATATTATTAAATTCACCCTAATTTATCATTGTTAAGCATTTATTTACAAGAGAAGTTGACGTCATCTAAATTTACGACATTCTAATGAACAGCTTATTATGAATTGCTCTTTGAATTGATAATTCTCTTATCATTTATGTTTTTGCTCCTCTCATTAACAAAATATCTTAATATAAAAATACTTAATAGTAAATACTCATTAGGTAGTATATGATCTTCGAATTCATTCAACCCACTATTTAACTTATCAATCGATGTTATATTCTTTTTTAAGGTATCTTCCAGTTATTGATCAAGCTAATCAATTAAGTATTATAATCTAAATTAAGCAATATTGTAGGAATACATTTGAAATTGGGAAATTAATTTAAATTAAATTAATTATAAATCAAAATCGTGGCAGTTAAAGTTGGGCAATTGAACAATTTGGGCTCATTCGATAGAGAATTCAAAATTAGCTGGACTTTATTATTGGCGGTACTATTTTATCGCATCCAGAGAGCGAGATAAATTCAATTTAATGTGAGGGTATAATTTAATGAATTTAGAAGGGTTTAATTAAAGTCGAGTTAACTCGCTCCAGGGATGAGATAAAATAGTACCGCCATTAATAAAGTCCAGCTAATTTTGAATTCTCTATCGAATGAGCCCAAAATTATTCAATTGCCCAACTTTAACTGCCACGATTTTGATTTATAATTAATTTAATTTATATTAATTTCCCAATTTCAAATGTATTCCTACAATATTAATTGGAATTACTCTAAAAAGATTAATGGCTTTAATTAAGATTATTTTTATGAATCTCTGATGGGAGAACTTTCATTATCTAATACAGATTATTGTCTGCTATTCTTTTTACTTTGCGTATCTTTACCGAACAACTGCTAGAACTAGTTTTTGAAAGGGATATACTTTTTCCAAGTTTTTTAGGAAACTCTTGATTAAGGTCTCTAAGTGCTATTATTAGACAGTGAAGCTCGTTACCTATGTTATAAGTTTTATTTTGGATAATAAACATTTTATAAGTCTACTTTAAAAAATGATTCAAATTAAATCAAAGTTATTTTAGAGAGGAAATCGTCATGTTTTTGCTTTTGATACTCTTTCTCTTAAACCTTGTTATTTCTGTTGGTTTTGCTTTACTTTATATCCTTTATAAGCCAATCTTCAATGTCTCCCTAAATTTCAATAACATTCTACTATTATTATAGTTATACATATAATCACAAATTAAAGTAGAATGAACTTAATAAAATGATATAGAAATTATGATAACAAATAGGCTATTCAACTTAATTAAAACTATGTCATTAATTAGGAATATTTTAGTTTCTGATTGTGCTGGTTTATTCTGTTCAAATTATAGTTTTAATTGCTGTTAATTGATACAAACTCAACCGGCCTTTTATCAAAAGTACTCATCTAATTTTAACTATGTACAAAGTCTACCTTATGTAAATTATTAAAAGTATATAATCAGTTACTGTCTAAGCTAATTCTATAAAAGTTACTATAAAATGATGCTTATTGTCTGCCAGCAGATTATTTAAGTCGTCAAATATCATTAAATTGCTGATATTCACATTCTTGCTAGGGGATTACGGCATATTGTTTATCAAATTTTCAGTTTCAAGACATCTAACAGTATTACTTTCCTAACTGTGATCATGAGTTCTAGCTTTATTCAATTATCTTAAAGTTCTATTTAAATAAACTTCAAACATTTAAATTAGCTTGAACTTTGTCATTACGTTATGAATGATATTTAAACAATATTATGTTTTAATATTTTCGCCTATTTTTCGTATTTTAGCTATCTTTCTTTTTGACTGCGCTCTTCTGATTCATATCAATATCCTGATTATATATATATATATATATATAAAATTAAAAACCTATGATTAAGCTCCTCATCAAGAATTAAGTTTTAGTTAAGTGTTTTCTTAACTTTCTTGCTCACAAATTAATAATAAATTCTATTTAAATATTGTATCTCCTATTCTTACTCATTATTATTGCTTCCATCAATTCCTAGAAAATTTTATGTGTTATTTTTCTAGTTTTTATAGTTGTAAATTATGTCAGGGTTTAGAAGGTAATCTCCTGACCCACTTTGATTCGTTAGGAAGTTCTCCATTTCTTCCTTTGATTCATAAAATATATTAGCATTGAATTCTAAGTCAATTTACTATTTTACTATACACTATATTTGCTATTATTTTAAACACAAACAATATTGACTTAAATAATAATTTGATATGTTTAAGTGATTTAGAGCAACCTTGCTTAGTCTGTTAATCTTAAAAATAAAAATAAATCATTTAATTTCTTCTAGTGAGCATTTTAGTATTATAGTCTTTTAGCGCTGCTTTGATTTAATTCCAAAGTAGTGATTATACTAAATTTTTTGTGTTTATTTTGTATGCCTCAAATTATAATGAGTTGTCCTAGTTGTTCAATAATTTTTATTCGCAATAACATCATAATTGTCATATCGATAATTATAAAATAGTTTGTTACTTTCTAAACTGCCAAAAATGACTTAAGTCTGCATTCTGTCTTTCTTTCTCATATTTTGTTAAAATCAAGTTAATTTATTATATTTTATTTTTTTAAAAAACTGTATTATGATTAATTAATCTAAGTCAATCCATTTTAATTCAAAAATTTACTCTAATATTAGAAATAGAGAAACTTTTTAAAAAATTTATAAATTCCTAATATGTTTAGTGGATTCTTATGACAAATTAGGATGACAAAATAAATAATCAAAAATAAGAATTAGAGATAATTTTTTGGATAAATTTAATCATATTTTTGAAAAAGTAGAGGGGTGATCCGAAAATTGAACTCGGGACCTCTCGCACCCTAAGAGAGAATCATATCACGAGACCAAACACCCATGTTAGAGGTTTACCTAATTTTCCAAATTATATGTTTATTTACTGGTTTTGGGCATTTAAGTAAAATTTTGTTTTATGTAATATTACTAACTATTTTTAATTGCGTTATAAAATTGTGTTTTATTTTTAATATTCAAGGTGGGCAAAAACTTAGGAGGCCATTTTTTGTGGCAAAAACTTAGGATAGTTTATTACTAGAAAAGTTTAAGGGTTATCTTTATACTTTGACATACATGCCTTAGACATTTTTTTTATTATCTAAAAATAAATTTATAATTATTAATAAAATCATATTATAGATTGATAAAGTTATGAATTATTAGTTATTATAGAATTAACTAAAGAATAATTTAAGCTTACAAAGCCATGTTATAGTTTGAATGTTAATTTTTCATTTTAATTACTTTTTATAAATTTATTTTTATTTGATTATATTTATATCAAAAATGAAACATAATGAATCATACTGATTTTGTAAAAATCTCCTTGTTTATAATTACAACCAAATTTAATTAATAAGTATATATTTTTAAAACCCAGAACCCTTTCTTTCTCTTTTCATGCTCATATTATATAATTTTAATTATATTTAAAACTTTTAATAATTTTTAATTAATAACGAAATTATATTTCAATTATATTAAATTAATTAAAGTTGTTTGTTTAAAGTCAGTTGTAGAATAATAAATAAATTATATAAAAATATGTAGTCTCTATGCTAAAATAATTCTCGTAAACTTATTTTGCTCGGTATAAATTTGATAAGTCCGATTATGAACCTAAATTATGGTAAAGTATAAGAAATTATATAATTATTAATACATTTTCTAACTACTTTGGGGTTATAACAACCATTTATTTTTATATAATATTCATATTAAATTTTAATAAAAGTTATAATAACAAAAGTCTTCTATTTTAAATGATAAGGTTTCAAGTTATAATAGTGAAATTTATAATCTGATCAGTATATTATTATAAAAGCTTTTAGCGAATTTCTATATAATATGGAAGCTCTGCCTCAAGAATCAAAATATGAGATCAGTAATTTAATAAGTTTTCATTTAACCTTAATAATTTTATATAAATAGCACAAGAGAATGGAGAGACAGGCTATCCATGGTCATGATGTAAGGGAGTTCTAGACTAGGTTCAGGTCAAAGAATGACTGGGTCAATTTTCTCAGGTTCAATAGTAAGATTAAATTATATTAATACTAAAGAGGGCTACTTTTTACCCAATGATGAGCATGTAACCATGAGGTTCATCAAAGACTTCTTAGCAGGGAGCAAAGCTCTTCTAAAATCTGGGGAGGTGGTTTAGCTCAACGTTCCATACTACGAAGAGCTCTCTGTAAAGAATATATTTGAGCAGGTTAAGGAAGACCAAGATATTATGAGATTTATAAATTATTACCCAGACTACACTGTTTTGCCAGATAGAAAGTATTTCTACGGGTACTTGGCACCCTAGAAACCAATTACTTGTCCCAACTTATCAAGCATGCTAACAAATCAAGGAACAAAGGAGACAGCTTAGAGGAAGAAAAGGAAAAAATATAGATTAGAGAAGATGTATATAAAGAGTTACAAGGAGAGCCGTTTTTCTCTAGTAATATAAAATTAAAATAATTTATTTATATAGAAACGAAAGGCAAGGCACTTTCTATGCTCAAGTAGAAGTCTCAACCTCGAGTATAGAAAAAAAAGCGACAATATCATGAGATTTCCATGTCATTCCCTGATTATAAATAAATCGGAGAGAACAAAAGAGCTGTCAGTAATTAGTCAAGGGACATACCTATGGCACAAGAGTCTCCTGACTTTAGAAGTCCCACAATGAATTCACTGAGTGATTGCATTTTATTATAAACTATTATTATCTGTCTGTTAATTATTCATGTTTTTGTGTAAATAATTTTTCATCTTTAAAATATGTCTTTCTATCACCCTCCTCACCATGTCGAGATGAACCAGTTCTATAGAGTCTCTTATGATTTTAGAATGTTAGGTTTCATTAATTTTGAAATTTTATACAATCATAGACTACTTGTACTTTTTCTTAATTTGAGAAAAAATTTCTTCTATACAATGAAACTCTGAAGAGTATGGGGCGTTGAAAAGGCACTCCCATTTGTATTCTTTAATTTGTTATTATACTATTTTGCTATGATGGCTCCTCAAGTTATCCCAAAAGATAACAACTTCCTCTTGATTGTTTAAACAATGAAGATATTCAATCATTGCCTTCACATCTTGCATGTTGATAGATTTAAACTTTGTATAATAGGCCTCAAGCCCCGCTTCCATGCTCACAGCAACTATCGATGCAAAAGTCCGAAGTTTGAGACCCTCCTTCTTTATTATTTAATTCATTCCCACT
The DNA here is from genome assembly GCA_000711775.1 of Oxytricha trifallax. Lineage (NCBI taxonomy): Eukaryota > Ciliophora > Spirotrichea > Sporadotrichida > Oxytrichidae > Oxytricha > Oxytricha trifallax. The sequence continues at coordinate 12,430 of ARYC01002721.1, forward strand.
CTTGCCCATGAACGCTGAGTAACTACATAGGGCTTGAAAATGACCTCATCTATATAAATAATTTTCTTGCCACCTGCTACCATGTTAATCAGTTTAGAAAAACTTTCAAATCTCATTTAATTTATTTTCTATTGCTTTCTCTAGGATAGCCTATAGGTAGATCTCATTACTTTGTATTTCACTTTATTCTTTTTATAAATATAATGAAGTTGAGAAGGGGTAATCACTAAGTCAGGATTTAGTCTATGAAAGAGTTTTGCTCTAGTATGGAGAGAGTAACCCTTCCATTTGCTTAGAGTTTTTTCATCAACCAAAAATTATTTTGTTTATTCAGAAATTTTCGAATTTTTGTAATTTTTAGAGTCCACCCTTTATTCATTACTCTTCCCATTAATGGCACAAACAGATCAAACAAACCTAATAGATACTTTCAGCAGCTTGGCAATATTACTCAGTGTTAGAATTAGTTGAGTTTTTTGTGGGGTTCTCGGTCCCGTATCGAAGCAACTTGACATACTTTTACATCATCTCATTTTAAGTTTAATCAGAGAGGTTTTTCATAGTTGGGTGTTTGTTATTTTTATTAATTATAAATTATTATATATCACTTATAATATATCATGAATAAGAGGACTTGAGAAATGGGCACTACCAAAGAATGAAAAAACTGTTCTGAGTGACATATGTGAAGAAGTAGAGGGAATTAAGGATAGAGGAAAACACAAAGTCAAATCAAACAACTTGAATTTTCAAAATTGATAGTGAATGAGAATGAAATGAGATATAAATTGAGAGAAATAATAAGAATTATAATTAAAATTCAAAATAATCAATGATAATTGTAAGGATTTACATTTCGCAAACTATATCTCAACAGTGTATTTGGAAATTTTATTTTACCTTAAGTTATTATCTATCAATCTATCTATCTATAATTTATTCATAAATTATCCCACAAAAATATTTTGATAAGGAAAATGCCATTTTAATGCAACAATTATTTTCTAATTTTATTGATTAATTTCTCAATATTTATTTAGATTGATTTATGAATGTTAGGAGCTTTTAAGTAAAAATTATGATTAATATTTTCCTTATTCATAATTTTCTTACTTATATTTATATATCATGATTATCAGAAAATATTTCTTGAACTACTAGATTATTGGCTTCTTGTGATCCAATCTTAAATGAAGACCACTTTTAGTTTCTAAAATTTTGTTTATTTCCTTTTTATTACTGATAATGTTTGCTAAGTGGATTTTATTCATTCGCACTATTATGATTGTATTATATTCCATTAAGGCTATTAAGTGACTCTACAACGATTAAGTGACCATTTCCCATTTAATTGTCTTCATTACCAATGCTCTACATCTGGCCATAGCTGTTTTAACTCGTGAATTGAGGATTTTTTATATTTTCAGAGTTTTAAGTTAGCTGAGCAACTAAAGGGTGTTCTAATCCAGGTGAGTTATTAGCTTTAGTCATAAAATTATTCATAGAACCATTCTTTAATTTTCTTCTATTCTTATTCCTCTAAGGCAGTTGGATTTAAATATGCTCACTGGACTATTGCTTTTACAATTTTTAACCAGAAAACCTAGCTAAGTAATTACTATCATTTCTTATCTTCTTATGCTTCTAATTATTTAAATCATTTAAGACTGGTGACAGAGTATTGAGCTCTGCTCCATCTTTTTACTCCGCTAAGTTGAGTTAGGATCCCAAATATTACAATTAACTCGAAGAATTCTTTTAACTTAAACTGAATTAGTTTTATAAAAAGTTGTTGCTTAATCTTGAACCATTGTGATGGGAAATCGAACCCTTGTCATCGAAATTTTAGAAAAATTACGAACCATGTCTTGAGTGAGGGAAATTACTGTTGTTATCTTTCTAAACGAATGATTGAATCACGTCATGGTAGTTGCTATGAGTACGAATGAAAGAGGAGTTTTAAATACACTTAAATATTAACTTTAAATAAAAAGAATAAAGTTTCCATCTTAATTTTGTTCAAAAGATCTTAAACTTTAATCAGCTGAGCTGTTTTGAGATAAAATATTGCGATCCATTTCTTTTAAACTAATATACAACAATTATTTTTAAAATAACTTATTTTAATTGTTTAAAGAGACAAGTTACTTACGAATCTCACCTACGGGTGTTCCAAAATTGATAATATCTTTATTTTATACTATGAACTCCATTTAATTATTGTCCTTTTCAATAAATTCTCTCTCCTCTTCATTAATTTCATCTTCAGGACCATTTGGATGAGATTATAAGAACTATTATTCATCCTAATTTATTATCTGTTGATTGGATTCAAATATTTAAGACTTCTCAAAGATATTGTTGCTTTCTTATTGTATGTTTCTCCTGTTGGCTTTGAAAAATATCTCGTTTTTGTCTTTAATTATAAGTGGATTGCTCTTAGAATTCTAAAGTTAGAGCTTTGTATCTATATTGATATCTGGATACTATTACTCTTAAAGATCATAAACTGCTTAAACTTTGATAATAGGTTCGATTTTATTTGGTTTTGCTTACTTCAAGCTATTAATGACTTCACCAAGGCCGAGATAAGTGAGCAGCTTTTCTTCATTATTTGTGAGAGAATTAGTTTGAACCCTGTCTACTAAATCTTTAGCTTCTCGAATGCTGAAAAACTGTCTTACATATTTAGAAGAGACTTGCTCTACTCCACCTATTCCATTGAATTTAAGCATTCTATTTTCATCTGTATTAAGAATTTAAGAAAACATAAGAAATTTTGTTCAATTTAATAGCATTATTTTTAGTAATATTAAGCTTTTTACTATCCTCAACATTCATTTACTTCAGTCGATAAATAATCTTATTTTCGCCTCTTGAAAACAATATATACATCATTGCTTTTAAGTATCTCATATGCCTAATATATTCAACTACATCTAATTCCTCTTTAAGCGTTTTCAAACTGTTCTTATATTGATCATGAACTTTGAGTCTTTTCCGCATTAGTTTCTTACAGCATAAACATAGTATTCCAAATTTGTGGATCAAAGCATCAATAAGTGTCTGTGTTTTTTTGTTCTTCTTCTACCCCAAAACAAACAAGAAATTTTTCATGCCTTCTTCCTAGGTCTTCTCTTTTTAATACAACTCATTCGCTTAATGCTATTAGTTTAATACTTTGCTCTCATCTGGCTTCTTAAGAATTGATCTGATTTCTGTATTTTGCAGTGTTCCATGTAACTAGGACAAGTTGCCTGATTAAATATGCACTGTCTTAGCATCTAGTGTTATTTCTTTGTTTGATATGTTATTCTTTTCAGTTTGATTTTCATTTAAATTTCCCTCAGTTTAAGAGCTTTCTTTAGAGTCCAATTCATCTTAATCATCCTAATCGACAAAGTAGTAGAGTCTTCTCATGATTGAAGATACAAAAATGTTATAACCTAATTGTGTTGAAAATAAATAGCCTATAGCAAAGAGAGCTTTCCAAAAACCTCCCATGTAAGAAAGCCAATCGTAAATGTTCTGCACTCTTCTCTCATTGATATTATAGTAATTATCTTTTCTAAAGTAGACACTCAGGTATGTATTATCAGTAGGGTCATCTGTGAGTACCTGCTAAATGTCTTAAATGTTTTCGACTGAGTAAAACCTGATACTGTCTTTCGATGTTGAAACTATACTATCTTTCAGTATTTATAGCTCAAAATTATTTTTTATATTGTTTTTATCATTCAAAACCCCTTAACCCCTTAATGAGGTTTATAAGTGCTTTGATTTGTAGGGAATTTGTTAGGGGTTGGGGTTATTAATTAAATGCGAGACAAAAATAGCAAGCTTTTGGGGTCTATTTATGATGAAGAGTATATAGATTTAGTGTTTAACTGCGATATGGATGTGATATATACAGTGAATAAGTCAAACCAGTACTGAACTATAAGTCCATTGCACTACTCTTAAAGCGAAGTCCATCAACTGTTCGATCCCACTGTCTTATAGCAGTATAACTAAAGCAATAATAGCTGAATTCTATGCCTAAGAGGAAGTCAAAGTTTCTATAAAGCATATTGACTATCTTATTAATGATAAAACTTTGAAGTATTGGGCTCAATTCCCTATCGACCAACGAGCTACTATGTTTCACCGCCAGTTCCCTGAGTTGAAGATCACTGCATAGTCTGTTGCAAACATTTATAAACGAAATGGTATATCTTACAAAGGTGTTAATCGTATCAAGAGAGTGATTGATTTCACTCTGCCATTTTACAACAACAACTTAAATTATATTTAAAATTAAATGCAGAGAGCATAATAGAATAATATTAAGTTTATTCATGCTGACGAGGCTGTGTTTACCTTCAACACTTTCATCTAGAAATCTTGGTATAAGAAGCATAGTAATATAGAGGTATATGACTAAAAAGTCAAGGCATAAACAATGGCAATTCATGGAGGAATCAGCGAGGATGCTGGTTAGAAACTTATGTTATTCATCCTCGCTCTATAAAGACAGAGCAGTATATTAAATTCTTAGAGCAGCTGAGAGAAAAGTACCCTGAATAAGAGATTATACTATTCGTTGATAATCTTTCAGTTCATAAGACAAAAGAAACAAGGAAAAGTTATGAACAACTAAGAATAACACCAGTGCTCAACGTGCCTTACAGCCCATAGTTTAATGGAATTGAATTCTACTGGGGTATACTAAAAGTCATTATAAGAAACTGCTGCTATACCATCTAATACATGACCTACCTATCGATACAGTAGACTTTATTAAAAGCTCAGCGAAGAGAGTAGATAATTTGATGGCTTAAAAGTGTGCTAAAGAAGGGAGAATGAATGTATAGAAATAAGTTTTGTAGTTAAGTTAATGAAAATATAAGTCAAATTTAAAATTCTTTAGAGGAGCTGGCTTCTCTTTCATTTCTTCTATTTCTTGCTTCCCTCCTCCTAAGTTTCTCCTCTTACTGCCAACTCCAGCATCTATGTTCATTGACTCAAGAGACAAAATATTTGAATAAAGTCTCTTGCTAACTTCATACTTTGTCTGCGACTTTCGCTCTATAGGAAGCTTGCTCTATCCCTTCATCAAGAAGATGCCAGTACCAGATTTTTCTAAAGAGTTAAACTACAAATCTTACTTGATATATAAGGGTTCTTCTGCAGTTCTGACAGACAACTCTCACTTATCTTGATGCATTGTTTGCTCTTGTCTTCTTGAGAGATGCTGTACCTCTTCTTATGAGATTCTTGAATAATTTCTTTCAAGTAATAACCTTTGATTGTTGCTAGAATACCAAAGAAATAGTTTCTTTAAGGTAGCTTTTTGAACAACTGCTTCTTAGTAGGGTGTTGCGAAAACTCTGTGTCATTAATAGCGTCGTCGTATAGGTTAGTCACTGAGATTTCTGGATAGTTAGGAATTTCTGCAAACTTTACATCCTAAGTTTTAATGCTTTCCTTTCTTCGCAGAGTATCGCTCTTAGAAATGATATTTTAGTACCTTCCATCTTTGGCAAGAACAAACCAAATAAATAATAAAAATTAGCAACTATGAGTTTATTACCTTGCTGCACCAGGTAGCGATGCAAATCCTCCTTGCTTCTAAATCTTTGAATCAATTCTTGTGCTTGCACTCTTTTCATTGCATCATTCATCGACTCCATCTTGTTTACAGATCTAAGAAATGATATACAAATTTAAGTTTATTGATTTCAATTATATACCTCTGTAAAACTTACTATTAAATATGGGCATCCTATAGGAGGCAACCTCTAAGAAGGATATGGAGAAGGTTTTGAAAACTGGTTTCAAACTTGAGAGATTGATATCAATTTCTACTGTTATAGCTCCATATTTTTAAATTTAAATTGGTACGTACTTAATTAGGAGCAGCTCCTAAAATGCTAGTACTTAATTAGGAGCTTTAATTAATGCTAGTACTTAATTAGGAGCACCCTAATTTTAATCATAAAATGACAAAATACCTCATAAAACAGTACGTACTTAATTAGGAGCACCTCCTAAATTGGTACGTGCTATAATCAACTTATAATTGATAGTTAAAATGGTTACTTTCTCACCTATATTGAGAGCTGGTTCGTCTCTTAGCACTCATATATCTTCTATAAAACTCTTAAAACATCCCTTGAAACTTGTAGGCTTGGAAAGCTCTCATATAAGCTCTCAGTTATAGAGGCAGTTTTATAATTTTAAATTCAAATTTAAATATGAGCGCTAACATTTTAAGAAAAACAACAACACTTCCATCAAACTAAATGAGACTAACCTTTGGCGTCAATAAAAAGTGTGATAGCTGTCAGATGAACTCTCATAAGGAACTACCAGAGCTATCACTTGAGGTCTCTGTTATTAAAATAGAAATTAATAATAGAAAATAAATGGCAAACAAGTGTGTGGGAGACAGAGAGGAGGAGAAAGGTATTAATGAAATTCCTATACAAACCGAAGAAGCTGAAGTCTATTTTTGTGAGCTATGTGAGAGAGATTTTGCTCATAAATCAAGCTGGTACAGACATAAGAAAGAGCATAGAGAAGCCAAGCCCACTGTATACTTAAAGCATGATAAAATAGATGGAAAGTATGACTGCTTTGAGTGCCATAAGCAATACTCTCATACAAGAGACTTGAAGAAGCATCTATTAAAAGCTCACAAGAAAGATATAGAAGTTGAGAATCATGAAGTTGAGCTGAAGCTTCTCAACAAAAGAAAAGCGAGGGAATATTCTAAGGTCGTTGTGCCTGAATAAGCAAGAGAGTTAGAGTACGTTAGGAAGGCACGCAACCAACTGACCTCTGAAATAACAAGAATTATGATCAAGATTCAATACAAGAAAATACCGGTTCTTGCTTAAATTGACCTAGATACTTCTCTTTAAAGCTACCTATCTCTTAAGTGATGATAAATATTAGATGGAGTTTACAAATGAGTATCAAGTACTCACTCAAGCGAAGTTTAAAGAGTGTAGTTACTTAATCAAGCTAGATGCTGTTCTCCTTGCCAAGGATCATGTTGCTTTCAGACTTCCACTCTATGAAATGACCCTAAAGATTTCATAACAGATCAAAGGAATCATAAGTAACTTTGGATAAATAGCGACTCAGACCGTATAAGGTATTAAAGAGCTTCATAAGTCAGGGTTTGTTCACAGAGATTTGAAGCCAGAAAATATAATGATAAACTTCTCACCTGTAAGAGTAGCAATAATCGATTTCAACAGAGCTTAAAGAGTGGAAGTATCAAGGCTTGGAACTGTAATGGGAACGCAAGGGTACTATCCAGAAAGAGAAGACTGGAGAGATGGAGACTTTTAGTGGGATCTGTGGGCTTTAGCAGCAATAATAATAGAGTGCGATATGCCTCGCAATGAATACTACTCTACAAGATGCGAGAAGGATGCTAAACAAAGAATAAAGCAATTTATTGACAAAACAAGAGTATCTCAATCAATAAAACAAATGGCAGAGTATATAATAATTAAACCAAACTCAAGATCAGATATATCAATAGAGTAGATAGAGTTCTGGTTAAGTAAGATAAACTTCAGACCTCTCCCACATGATCCTAAGGTGCATTTTGAGTGATAAAATTAAATACATTTACTATAAATTTCACATTAAAACCTATTAATAACCCCAACCCCTAACAAATTCCCTACAAATCAAAGCACTTATAAACCTCATTAAGGGGTTTTGGGATTTTGATTCAAAGATAAAAAAATAGTTGTAGATAGATTAGAAAGAAATAATATAATGGAAAATTATAAAGTAATCAGAATTTATATGCTATGTAGATGTAAAATATAACCAAGCTTTTCAAGTTTTATTCTCATTACAAGCAATTAAAATCAATTTTTTTAATAAAAAAACATATGAAAAGGTTTATAATTAAATTCAATTAGAGGAAGTTGAAGATTAATTAATATATTTATGTATATCTTTTTAATTTTCCATTATTATTAAAACCTATATGCTAAATCAATATTTTGAGTAAAGTAAATTTTAGATAAATTCAAATGTAATTTAACTGGATTTTATTTAAAATTATTTATTTCGTGGCTTCTCTCGTTTTTAAGAATTTTTGAAACAATAATTAAAATAAAAATTAGAGCTTTAATTGCTTCTTGCTTTTGAATATAGATATTTTTCTGTGTATAAATCTAAGGCATAAATATATAATAGATCTGATCAGAGACTGCTTGGATAATCGGATTTTCCAAATTAGTTGCATTGAACATGGAGTTTGTGTATATTAGACTTATTTTAACCTACAAAAATATTACCAAATCTTAATAATTACTCTCTAAATAAATTTATTGATGGTTGCTTGATCTTTGCATTAGATAGTAGTTTTAAAATTAATATATGATAATTTTTAAAAATGCTAATTGTTATCTTAATAGTTGAATTGACACATTTTTAAAACCTAAGATTTGCAAATTTGAACATGCCCGAATAGTAGTTCCCGAGCATAGTCCACTCCTATCTCTCTTTCATACAATAAAAATCCTTAATAGGAGCTTGTATATACTATACATAATTCTTAATTTCAAAATTATAACTTACCTCTCTAGCTGTAGCCTTAAATTTACTCCCACATTTTTCATATTCAAGATCAATATTTTAAGAAGTTTTTGTGTTAGTTTCAATATCCCATTGTGTATTTCTCTATATCAATCTAATTTTGACGTATTTCTCCATTTCTTCCATAGGAATTATGTTTCCAATTGCATCGTTAAACATGAACGCAAACTGAAATTCATTGCTAGTTTCTTAGAAATTTCGTGAATTGAACATGACTGGGTCATTATCATCAACCAAATCGACGTACTAGACTTTTGTGTTAATAATCTGTTCTGTTCTGTAAATAACATTGAAGAAGTAAATCAGCGATACAGCTAGCATTGCCATTAAAATCAAGATAGTCAGTATTGCTCCTTCTAAAGTTTTGAATGTTTCATTGTACTCATAAGTGAAACCTACATTTCTCCCAAATAGATCTATCCTCTTAAATTTGTTGTGTGCTCTAGTCCATATACTTAACTATGCAAATTTAGTGTCTGTTACAGAATGCATCAACAAGTTATTATTAGAAAATTACTCATTTTTTTCTTTTCCAGAATTCAAGTTACCATCTGATATGTGTGATGGATAGTGCCGAAGAAACTGCATGTTTAACTAAAATTTAAAAGAGATAAACTTAAGTTTGGAGGTTTTTAAATTTTCTAGGTTGCTTATGTAAGAAATTGAGAGTTAAACTTTGTTAGGTAGATTTGTTTTTCCTACCCATCATCTATTTAATCCATGACTCGCTTAAACATCTAGTCACTTCTATCATCCATTTCATGGGTTTTAGCATTCCCATTTCCTTACAAAAACACTTAATTTGTTCAATTCAACAAAAAATCCTATAAATTGGTCTAAACTAATTAATTCTCATTTCTATATTAAAATCATCCAATAATTAAAGAATGCGTATCAGACTGTGTTTAATATTGTTATTATTGTTGTTGTAGATTATTGATTTGTTGCATGGAATCTTAATAATAATCCCTGCTGTTATATTAGCTATGAGTTCCATCCCATTGAGCTCCAACGTTATGATAAGGCATTGAAATGTCCCCTTTATCTGATTGTTCTTTTTACTCTTGTGACTATTATTTTTACCTCTCCTGATAAATATAAATACTATTAATTTTTATTATTATTATTTATAGTGATTGTGTAATTACTTATCAGCTGAGTGGCTGTGTTAATGAAATATTTTGTTCATTATTTTGAGTAAACGATTATTATACAATAAATCTAATATTTTTTATCTTATCACAAGTTCTCATTAAATCAATCTAATTATTATGAAATTATATTTTCCCTTACTTTCAGTTACTGATTAACATATATCTGCATTTTATAAAATATTATGAATATTAATATTATTTTTATAGATTATAATTGGAATATAATTAATGATGAATGAAGCATTAAACGCAAATAACCTATAGAATCTCACAAATAATGAAAATAATGTATAATCAGATGAGGAATTTTTTGACTTATCAGAGAATAACTACAGCATGAATAATAACTACAAAAATTAATAAATGTTCATTGCCATGTCTTAACCAATTAATAACAACAATAGGTACTCAGTGATTAACAATAGAAAGAAAAGTGATGAAAGACATAAAAGAGTCTATCAGAATAATTAAAATAATTTCATTAATAATCCAAATAAAAGCATAAATAATCATGCTTCATTGAGATAGATGGATGGACCATAAAATCATAATTAGGAGTAACTCATGATTAGAAGGCAAGACATTAGTTCATAGCTGAAACAGAACAGTTACTAAGTTGATTTAAACTAAATATATTATATTTTATTTTATTGATCCAAATCTTACATTCTACAAGCAGAGCTAAAGAAAAGCTCAAAATACAACTATTAATAGTCAGTTATAAAAAATAATATATTTCTATTATTTTAATAAAGTCAAGTTGTAAGCAAAAGCAGACTTCCCTTGATAACTCAAAAACCTTTCAACCCTCATAAACTAGAGACTTCTCTTAATCATTTCCCACTCGCAAGCTCCCATTAAATTTTAGATAATAAACTTAAAACTCCTGAAAAAGGTAATACTTCCGCACTGCTCTCTTAGTAAATCACAAAAACATCCACAACAGATAATAACAATAATAATAGAAATTTATTTAGAATACTTTTGAATAAAGAAGAAAATAAGGAGTATAGAGGCAGCTATTTACAGTCAAACTTGGCTTCATTCAAGACTGCTTATAAAGTATACAAACGATAGAAAATTAAGAATGTATTAAACTCTAATCTAATGCAACAAAACAATAACTCATAGAAAGAAGATGTTGAATTACTATCGGTATCAGGTTAGATAAATTAGAGTAAAGAATAGATACAAATTCAGCCCTTATTAATGTCAAAAATACAAGAGAGTAAAAGTGATCTGGCTTAGCGATAAAGTTTTAATAAATAGTAAGTTCAAGGTAACTGGCTAATTCATCAGAAAAATTCATAGGCATAACTTTCGGATAGTAGCTATTCTAGAACCACGCTCCCAAAGTACTAGAGCACAGATAATTTGAATATAACTGCTTAAGTAAAGCTTAATCATTAATAGCTGCAAGATGTTGACAATTATAGTCTATAACAAAAAGATGACAAAAATTTCAAGAATGCTACTTAGTTATTGCCATAAAATTAAAATGGTGACTTAACAAATGCAAAGCTAAATGGGAATTGGTAGGGAAGTAGATACATAAGAGAGAGGCATGACATTGTAAAAATAGTGAAGTAATATTCGTATAAAAACTTAAAATCCAATTAATAAATGGTATCAAAGAGCCAAGAGAACCCACTTAGATTAACTTAATCAAAATTAGCAAGCAATAATAGAGCAATCATTAAAGAAATATTGAGCAATAATTTAAAGATATAAAGTTTAAAAGATCAAATAGTGGGTCAATTCGACATATCTCAAGAAATTGAAGATTTAAGTTTAATTTAAACCTAGTCAAGAGATCACAGTCCAAAATTTAAAGAGAATATTTTTAGATCGCAAAAGCAGAGTAAAATAGTTAATAGTAAACCTCTAGATATCTCAGATTTTAATTAAACTTAAATGCCTCTAGTTACGTAATCCTACACCTAATCTTCGTTAAAAAATAAAATTTTGAGAAAGTCACTGCCTGAAAATAGAACTTTGGGATTGACTTTGCAGAAATAATAACTCAACAACTTAATTCTTGAAAATAATAAGATATAATAGAATATAATATCCAGAGACAATTACTAAAATTAAGATTTAAAACCTCAAAACTCAAATAATCAAAAACAATCAAACGCGTTGTAGAGTAATCGAGGAAATGGAAATATTTTAACAAGCACAGGAACTATGAAAAATAGTTAAAAATATGAATAGCTTATGAATTTTAGTTTGGATTCTCAATTTTCAAAGATTAACATCAAGCTAAAATCATATTAGAAAAAGAGAGATAATCTTATTAAGAATATTAACAGCGGGAATGATCAATAAGTTTTGTAAAATGAGAATGGTATTTATGGCAAAAATAATTTATTAAGTAAGAGCATAGGATAATAAAAGGGGGTCAGATTCATGTTAGATGAAGAACCTATTCCAAAAGATTGATTATAATTTTATATTTTACGAGTATTAACAAATATTCATCAATATTGAATGTGATATAATTTCATAAATGAATTTAGCCCAAATTTAATCAATTTTTAATCAAATTCATTATCTATTACTTGATTTGCTTCATGCCACTTTTGGAAACCTCAGCTTTACACAATGGGCAAGAATTGTTCTATTTAAACCAATCAATTATACAATCACTATGATAAACATGTCTCATATCACAAGGGAGGGGAGTTACTATTTCATTCTCTTGCAAATCGCCCAGACATATGGCGCAATCTGTGGTATCAGGGAAAATTTACCTTGAAAAATTAACTTTAAAGATATTCTTTATCAAGTCTTCCTTCACTACTCTTTGCTATTGACGTTGTCGGTGAAGCGAGTAAGCAGTGAAAATTATGCAGGGTGAAAAGAACACTACTAAAGCAGCAATTACTGTTATTATCATTGCCCTTCCAATACCGTAGAGTACTATCAAGTGGAAGTTTATGAAATTAGGTTAGGGCTACACATAGCAGTTTACTTAAATTAAACAGTATTTCTTTATATTCCTTCATTATATATATTTTAATAGCATTCATAGTTGTAGGGTGTAAGCTGAATGATTCCAGAGATTGAAGCTGCTCCGAATGAGAAGAAATTATGCACTTCAGCAAGTTAGAACAAAGCATTATACCTCACATAGGAAAGCGAAGTAACATATGATTTCATAATCTGACGTAATACTATCAAAGGAAACAAGATCCACCAGCATACATTCCACAAGAATGTAGTATCGTTTATGCTGCAGTTTTTATCTTTAGGGAAGTACCACAGGCAAAATAACAGATATCCAAATAACAAATAATTCGACAATACAATTTAAATTTCATAGATCTTTTAAATACATTAAATTGTTATAGCTACTCCCTATAACTAATTTAACAATAAATTAAAATTATTTAATATACTATATTTTTTGCATCCTTCTATTAAATATCTTCCTCTCTATAATGATAATTAGATACACTTAAATTTACCTCTATCTTCTCTGCTGCTAATTGTTGACATCCTACATTTCTTAGTTTAAGTTCCCTCTCTGTTATTGTTCCTAGTTGTTGATTATTACATTTTAAGGATTTTATTGCTAGTTTTCATTTTACTACTACAGCTGAGGAGGTTGATAGTATTAATTGTTCGCTATATATCCAAAAGCAGCATTTTAAGAGCTATCATTGGGTAATGGCCTGTAGTTTATACTTGACTCCATTATTAAATTGAATTGATTATATTTTTAACAATAAATAATTGAGTAATTAATGTATATTCTCACTTATAATATCAGTTTCTTAATTTATTCAAGGATTAAGTGAGGTAGGTCTTTGATAAACGCCCTCTTTAATTTCTAATAGTACAATCTCATGGAGGCCTCCACATGACTTACAATCTGTACTTTAATCCTGTGCACATCTCAGATGATACTTCATTTCAGGCATGCATTAAATTTCACAAACTTAATCATCTTATAACAGAGCAACATGGCACTTGCAGCAAAAATTTATATGCTAAGCTTCTTTATGCTTTCGTCTGTCTCTAAACATACGATAGTTTATCACCACTATACATGGACAGAAAACTACGAATACTATGAGATTTAAGATGTTTATGAGGGCTTGCATTAGACCAATTGCCAAAATTATGAAGTAATTCATTATTTCAAGGTTTTATTCTTGGAAACAATCTGATTAAACTTGGAAAAGCATTATAAAGCCGTAGATTGTATACCAACCCAGTATAAAGTAAGCTATATTTCTTAATCTAAGACACATCATGTAGAAATATCTCTTAGTTATCGGAGTGAACTAAACCCATAATTTTATAATTAAATTTTATGCTTAAATAAATATGATTCAATTAATAATAATTTGAGTACAAGAGCAGGCAAGAGGACAATAAACATGAATAATAGGTCAAATCTATAAGGCATTAAAGAGCATTAATCTGCATCTCTCCTCACAATCAAACAAATCCCAAAATATGCAATACATATTCCTGTAAATATTAACTGTCTTAAATTATATTTCTTTTATTTCTAATTTTCTTCTAGGTGTATTCTATCTATCAAATCTCTAGACTAAGCCTCTAAAATTAAGTAAAGTTAAAAAATTATATTTACAAAGCAATGGAACTTCTACCATCATTTAATCTGAAAATCTGTTTTTAACTAATTAAATCTAAAATTAAAAAATAATTCTTCCTAATTTTTGGGTAAATAAAAACCAACAGCCAAATATCGAAGTAAATATCTTAAATGCATCATAAATTTGTAATTCAACATCTTTCAATTAGAAATTATTTATAAATAACTGGAATAAATAACCTATTCAGGAAAGTCAAGTGAGAAGTTGACCCCTCACTTTCAAAAAAGATGGCTCATATTGGCAAAGGGATTTCAATACTCGTGTTTGGGATTTGCGAACTGGTTAAAACGTCCTTTCTTTCTAAGGCCACGTCAAAAGAATAATTTCAATGCGATTCTTACCTAATGGCTATTAAGTAGCTACAGGAAGTGACGATAACACAGTTAAAATTTGGGACATCAGAAGAAAGAATTGCGTTTAGACAATTCCAGCACACACCAAACTCATCTCTGATGTGAAATTCATTGAGCAGCCTAACTCAAGTAAGCTGCTCATGCTGACAACATCTTATGATAACAAGTGTAAGATATGGGGTAGTACGGGAGAAACAGGTGATTGGATAGTGCTTAGAACTCTTAATGGTCATGAGAATAAAGTCACTTCAGTCAATATGACTAAGGACTTGAAGTATGTTATAACCACTTCATTTGATAGAACATTCAAGTTGTGGACACCAAAGCAAGTTTACTGAAACATCAATAAAAGTTATACAATAATTAGTTTTCAAATTAATTTCATAAAAATTACTACTTTTTATTTACACTTTGCATTATAATGAGTAACCAATTCCAATAATTATAATTATAATTATAATATTTATAAAAATGGATAACAATGATGATACTCTCTCGACATCAACAAGAGTAAGATAATTGTAATTATGATAATCTAAACTATAATTTTAGGCTTCTGGTTTTTCAGTTCGACCTATTGTTGTGAATTAGACTCTGAGACCAGGTCAGTAATCCTTACTAGTAAATTAAGCTATGCAAGCCAGAGCAGCAATGCAGTCTCAGTCAGACAACTAATCTACGATTCTTACACTTTCTGATGTAAGTACATACACCTAATTCCATTTCATTTTTTAAAGAACATTACAGCATTGTATTCATATTTAATATTTATCATAGTCAAATGCTGAGGCAATCAGAAATCATGAGAACTTGATGAAAGCTTATGAAATATAGAGAAAGTCTAAGAATCTCCCAATTCCAACAAATGATAAAGAAGTGAAGTTAAGATTGAGAGAAATGGAGCAACCAATTTGTTTGTTTGGAGAAGATCCAGGTGATCGCAGAGAGAGATTAAGAAATGTTATTACTAAGTATTCATACAATATAATTGATTCATTTAAATAAATTAAAGGTAGTTAATTAGTTGTTTTAAGGTTATAGAATTTGTAGACTTTATTAATATAAATTTACTTTAATTATGCTTTGAATTGTAAAGTATTTAATTATAATAATTAATATTCATTTGATTTTAATGCATTTAAATTCACTAAATAAATTGTAATTGATTAATATTACTTAGAAAATGGTAGACCGCCTACTTTCTTTTAAAAGTTTGTTGACGATCAAGGAGGATCAAGCTAAGCCAAAGATGAGAATGATGAAAACGAAATGTTTTACACTGAGGGTACTGAAGACCTCAAGAAAGCTAGATTAGAGATTGCCAAGTATTCACTACCAAGAGCTCAAGTCAGATTAGCTGAGTCCAAGAGAAGAAGAAACGAAGTTGACCGATTGAAAGAAGACCAGGAAATTGAAGATTTTCTTAATAGTGTATAGCCCTATGAGGTGAAAGAATCGTAATATGGGGATGATAGAAATGTCTCAAGAGGAGCATTGTCTCCTGATGAGGAGTTGTTCGCAACAAGTGGCTGGTCTGGTGTCTGCAAGATATGGGGAGTGCCTGATTGCTAACTCAGAACTGAATTGAAGGGGCACAGTGACAGAGTCAACTGTATTAAGTTTCATCCCTTCACTGGAAGTATTCCTGAAGATGGTCCCAATGTTGCAACTGCTAGTGCTGATAAAACTGTAAGACTCACAATTTATATATTATATTAAAAAATATACTGCTGATATACATTATTAAAAAAAGATTATTTTGATTTTTTGACTGTGGAGTCTGAACCTTTATCAAAATAATACATAAACTTTTTATATTAAACCCAGAGTATGAATTCCAAAAATCAATAGAGCTTCATGGGCATGAAGATACAGTACATAACATAGATTTCCACCCAATGGGCCAACATTTAGCATCATCAAGCGCAGATAAGACTTGGAGACTTTGGGATCTCACTACAAGATAAGATATTAATCCAAAAACAATTTACATTTATAACCATTATATTGAAAAATACTGAAATTAATTATAACAATTTGTAAAATGAATATTTTAGCAACTAAATGCAGCAATAATTTGTTCTTTCTTTTAGGTTTTGAGAGAAGAACCTTTCATACTTTGCGTAAAGTTGCTCCTAAATAATTATTAACATATCCCAAGCGTTTTTTTATGCAACCGCCAGACTTTGACCCCAATGTCGATTACTATAAGGCACTAGGAGTGCCATCTACAGCAACTGAGAAAGATATTAAAGTGCAATTTTACAAATTAGCTTAGCAATATCACCCTGATAAAAATGCAGGCAAAACTCAAGATAAGTTCAAGTAAATATCTGCTGCGTGGAATGTTCTTGGCAATGCAGAGAAGAGAAAGGAATATGATTCAATGAGAAAATACTCTCAATCCTCTACCACTAGTTCTTAGCAGAGTTATGGAAGTACTTAATAAAGAAATACAGGAAGTTATGGTCAATAATAAGGGTATAATGATTTCGGAAATTTCGGAGGGTTTGGGGGTTTTAGTGGCTTTAACTAACAAAATTAGCAAAATCCGTTTGGCTCATTTTATGAATAGCAAGCAAAGCAGAAATAAAGAGCCGAAGAAATGCGAAGAAAGAGATAAAAGTCATATGAAGAGCAATATGAACAATATAATTAGCAGTAGCAATAGAAAGCAAATTCTACTTAGAGAGGAGGGTATACATATTATAAAGATAAGAATGGAAGGGAATACTATGAATTCAAGGGAAGTCCATAAGAGTTTTATGAACAATTCTTTAAATAGTAGCAAGATAAGTTCAAGGATGCATAACACTAATATCAACAAAACTATAAAGGGTATGAATTTGATGACTTTTTTAAATAAGGAAATAGGGATGCAAAGCCAAATCAAGATCCTCATTACAAGAGTCCGTTTGAGCAATGGCAAGAAGAACAAATGAGACATGACCCAGTAAACTTCATTTTATTTTTTAACTTTGTAATAGTTAAACTAAGCCATTCTATTAAGGTCAGTACTAAGAGCACTATTTTTCTTCTTTGGCTTTATGTTTATGTGGAAGATATTGTTTGGTCTAAGATAAAGAAAAGAAGATGCACACTAATTATATGATTTGATATTTTAAACTATAAAGATGCTATGAGTTAATATTACATGTAATAAATGTACCATGATCCAGCAATGTATGCAAAAATGGCATAAGGACCTTAAGTTTATCAAAATGGAGGGTAGAACTTTGCTTAATATGATCCATATGTTGTTCCTAACAAAGTATATCTATCTATATTATAATTATATAATTATAGGGTGCTCAAGATTAAAGAAGAGGTGGTTACATGTGAAAGAATCTTGTTTGATATCTCAATAGGTATTTATACAGTGTTATAAATATAAAAATATAAAAACACTCATAGATTGTTTTGTAGATATTATAGACTCGAGTTAAATTCGTTAATAACTTAAATTAAAATTGATTTCAATATTTATATTTAACTATTCACTTCTAGTCTTTTTTATTTTTGTTACGATTATTTTGCTGTGTATATAATGTCCTTCTTTGTCTCATCAATTATTTCAAGTTATCCAATACATTGACACTTGTGAAATAAATAAAATTATATCATAATTTTTTAATTAACTGAATTAAATGAATAATTAATGTTTTTTTTTATTAACTTGTACCTTCTTCATTGTTTTACTTCATATTAATGATTGGATCTACTTTATTCTTAGAAGTTTAATTGAATTCCTGTCTTGATTTTCTGCTGAGTAACTTCCCAATTAATTGAGTGTTGCTCTACCTGTTATCCTGAGTCATATGATTGAAATTATTTAAAGCAAATTCATCATGAACATCAATGTTAAGATTTGTACCTTGTTTAGTACTCTTGTTTGTAGATTATCTCTCTAAGTCATTATCTTTATTTCTTTGGTTTTAAGGAATCATAGAGTCTTAAATTATAATTCTGCTCTTAAGCAAATTAACTTGTGATTTATTCCTCGTTGATTATTAGGAGGAATTAATAAATCTTCTTGTGATGCTTTAATTATCAACTAAGCCATAATTATTTGAAGTATTTAATTATAATTTTGATTCTCTATTGGGTTTTATTTTAATGTCATTCTGAGGTGTATTAACTTTACTAAAGTCGTTAACACTTTTAGCCAAGTAATTTACCTATTCATTGGGATTATAATTTGCTAGGACTGAAGGAGTGGAAGATCTTATCCTTGAATCTTTTTTAGGTGTGGCAAGTCTCTCAAATAATTTTTTCGATTTTTATACTGACTTTCTCATTTAATTTTGATGCTCAGGTCTGAACCAGCTCTACCAGTAATGAAAATCTCTCTTAGTTTAGCTATGCTACTTAGATGGTAATACTGATTTTACAAAGCTCTCTCGTCTCAAAGAATTCTCATAGGCTCTGTAAGTGCCTCCAAGTTAAGTATTGACATGATTGCCTCCGCTGTTTATTAGAACATAGGAGTCACGACCACTGCCATCAGAAACATACTTTATTGACCATACTTCCTTTCTATGAGCTGGAGGACCCACGAATCTCATTGGAGATGGGAAGCGTGTACTTTCTCTAAAATAAGGATCTCGCTCACTGCAAAGTCCTCCATTGTTTCTGATTATATAAGAATCTCTACCGTGACCATCGGGCATATAGTGGGCATACTTCTCATGAGAAGTTCTTCCCAAACCTAAATCACCTCCCCCTCCTCCACTAAAATTAATCTTATGAATAATTTTAGATAGATTTATAATTATACATAGAAATGCCATTTCAGATTAATTTTTATTTCTAGATAAATTCTTTTTACAGATATTATTGCTATAACTAAAATAAAAGATTTGATTTGACATAGAGATGATGAGGATATAATTAAATTATAAGTAATATTTATATATTAAAAACAAAATGCAACTTTCTAAGACTGCCTTATTCCAAGGATACAGACAAAATCTTTTCCTATTTTCCAGAAGATAATTCGCTACCGCTAAAGAATACGATCTAGTCGTCATTGGAGGTGGTCCAGGAGGTACATATAAATTATAGTCATATTATTGCAAGCAATTTAATTGTAGTAAAATTTTATATTAAATATATCATTTAAAACTAGAATAAATATAAACAAATTCAATAAGATTTTAGGAAGTTGAATAAATTTAATTTATTAAAATCAAATTAAATATAATTATTTACCTAATCAAATATTAATAACTAAAAAATTAATCAATTGATTGTAACTATAAATTACTTAGTAATTCGAAGCAATAACTTCATTAAAACATACTAATCCTTAAATGATTAAAATAATAAATTAAATTGATTAATTTATTCCATCAAATATATTGTATTCTTGTATTAATAATCTGATAATAGGATATGTTGCTGCTATCAAGGGAGCCCAAAGAGGATTAAAGACCGCTTGCATCGAGAAGAGAGGAAGTCTTGGTGGTACATGCTTGAATGTAGGATGTATCCCATCCAAAGCACTCCTAAATGCCACTCACAAGTTCCACGAGGCTCAACATGATTTCAAGGAACTTGGAATCGTTGTTAAGGATGTCTCCATAGATTACACTTAATTGATGAAGCAAAAGGAGAAGGCAGTCAAGGGTCTTACCAGTGGTATTGAATTCTTGTTCAAGAAGAATAAAGTTGATTACGTGAAAGGATATGGAAAGTTCTCATCAGCAAACGAGGTTGAAGTTGATTTGATCGACGGAGGTAAAGATACCATCAAATCTAAGAACTTCATTATTGCAACAGGATCAGAGCCATCACCACTCCCCGGAAATGTTATCCCAATTGATGAGAAATACGTTGTCTCTTCCACTGGTGCTCTTTCTCTCGAGAAAATCCCCAAGAAACTTTATTTTATTTTATATTTCGTTTAAATTTACAAAATAATTAAACTTGTTGTTATTGGAGGAGGAGTTATTGGTCTTGAACTTGGTAGTGTTTATGCTAGACTTGGATCTCAAGTAACTGTAGTTGAGTATATGGACAGAATTTGCCCAACTATGGATGTTGAACTTACTCAACAATTCAAAAAGACTCTTGAAAAGCAAGGATTAA
This sequence comes from Oxytricha trifallax, assembly GCA_000711775.1. Classification (NCBI taxonomy): domain Eukaryota; phylum Ciliophora; class Spirotrichea; order Sporadotrichida; family Oxytrichidae; genus Oxytricha; species Oxytricha trifallax. The sequence goes on from ARYC01002721.1 coordinate 33,268, forward strand.
AGTTCATGATGAAGACTAAAGTTGTAGGTGGATCAGGAGGACCAAATGGTTGCAAGGTTGAAATTGAACCAGCAGAAGGTGGACCAAAGACTGTTCTTGATAGTGATTATATCTTGGTATCAACAGGCAGAAGAGCTTATACTGCAGGATTATAACTCGAGAAAGCTGGTCTTACTACAGATAAATATGGAAAGGTTGAGACTAATGATCACTGGCAAACCAAGGTACCAAACATTTATGCTATTGGTGATGTCATTAAGGGAGCCATGCTTGCTCATAAAGCTGAGGAAGAAGGTATCGCTGCAGTTGAAACTATTTTGGGAGAACATGGTCATGTCAATTATCACACTATTCCAGGTGTCATCTATACCTACCCAGAAGTTGCATCAGTTGGATTTACTGAGGAAGAATTAAAAACATAAGGAATAAAATACGGCAAAGGAGTTTTTCCATTTATGGCAAACAGCAGAGCAAGAACTAACAATGATTCTGAAGGTATGGTCAAGATTCTTACTAACAAGGATACTGACAAAATCCTAGGTGTTCATATCATCGGTCCAAATGCTGGTGAGATGATCGCTGAGGGTGTTTTGGGAATGGAGTATGGTGCTGCCGCTGAAGACATTGCCAGAACTTGCCACGCTCATCCAACTCTTGCAGAGGCATTTAAAGAAGCCTGTATGGCTGCTTATGATAAACCAATCCACATTTGATGGATCTTATCTATTTAATTTATTGTAAATTTCAATATTCAGGCACAACTAAATGCAAATTGAAAAAAACCAAGATAATTCAAATAAAATAGTGCAAGAGTAATCCCTAATATCTAAGCTTAGATTTTGCATCAATGATTGACTATTTGGAAGTGTTTCCTATATTTTCAGCTTCTTATAACTCCAAATCAAATTCCTTTATATCGTCATCATCTTCTAATTCAGGAAGTGATCCATGATTTTGACTTGCCATTTTATTATGCACAGATGTAAATGTACCACTGAACTAATTAGTATTGGATCTTACTAGAGGTACACTTAGACCGCCTTACATACTCATAGTATTTCCTCTTTACATAGTAAATTAATCCAATTCCCTTTGTGTTTTAGTAGGCGATTTCTTTGGAGCTGCTCTCACCAAAGACTTTTCTCTTCTAAAGTTCTAATTATCAATTAATTTGTCTTCACCAATCAAGCAATCACAAAGGAGCTCACAAATCTTTTCTGGTGTAAGCTTGTTTTTATCAGAATAATTAAGCATCTCCTTGAAGAATGAAACTATATAAACGAAAGCCATTGAATTTTCTTTTGAAAGTTTGTGAATCAGCTATTATAATACCATATCATCAGTGTCTCCATTATCTATAATCAATGCTTAAAAATTATACTAACTTACTTTCATAAAAGAATACAACTTCATCAAGGATTTGAGTTGGTAATATTGGACTTAATAGTGTCTGTAAAAAGTCAATCATGACGCTGGCTACTGTATAAGCATCATCGCCATCTTCAATCTTTAGATCTTAATTAGTATCTATCTTTTCTCTGACTTGTTTAGCCTATTGAGAATTCCCAGAGTTCAAGAATATATTGGGCTTTAGTTTGCCTTCCTTAAGAATGTAGTTTACCATTTTATGTAACTCCTTAGGGATAGGCAGTGAAAAATCGTTCAATTTGGTAGTGTCCATAAGCAAAAATACATCTTCAAATTTGATTTATGAAAGTTCATCTCTCACTGATTTATTATCTTTCCCAACACACTAATTCAATATTTATAAAGCAGCTCCAAAACAACTAGACAGATAATTGCACTAGATATGTAAGTTTTGTGTGTTGTTGACATTATCGGGCTCATTTGTCTTTAATTGTATGAACTCTTCTAAATCTTTATCTAAGAATAGAAGTTAAGCTTCTCTTTAATTTATTTGAACTCTAAAAGTTATCTGTTTTTTCTCTCCAGCTTTAATAACCCCTCTCAGAGGTGTAATTGAAAGCCATCCCGAGTGTTATGATCTTCTAGGTTTATCTCCTCTTTAACTCTTATTATCTTTGTCTTAACTTTTAGTAATCTCATATTCCAACAATCCATCGCCTTCATTTTCGATTTCCAGATGCAAGAATTAAGTATCACCATATCTCACATTTTCAAAAAGTATCTAGTTAGTGGAAAGCTTCATTTTTGGGATGAAATTATCCTTCAAATTTTTAAGGTAGTCAAGGATTGTAGAGGCTACTATTTTCTACTAGACTGGATCGATTTCCTTGTAAGTAGCTTTGAAATAAGAGACAACAGGTTTATGATCTGAAGTTATTGGGGAAGTGACCGAGGTATAAAATTATTACTATAGAGTTTCACCTCTGTACAAAATTCTATCGCACCAAGATGGAATTCTAACTTTTTCTGAATCATACTCATGAGTTCCTACCTTAAACTTATATGTAGGTGGAAATTTAATTTTTCCTTCTTAAAATTCACCAAATACATTTCCAGCTGCTTTTTCAAGTTTTAGCTGGTCTAAGTTTCTTAACTCGTACAACTTATTCTGTTAAATCATGTCTACTACTTCTTAAAAATTGTCGCTGTTTATTCTGTAATTGAGATCTCCACACCAAAGTAAAACATCATGCTCGAAAATGTTCTGTTTCTCACTTATATTGTTCACAAACTGCAAGTTTCTTAAAATTTAAGATACATTTTGGTTTCTTCTTGAGACTTTAGATTGTGAAGCTGCTAAATGGGCATTAATCACGCAAATTTTAGTTTCGCAAATCTTGATTGAGCAACCGATAGCTCCCTTGTTTCCGCCTACTCCTAGAATTCCAGTTCCTATTTAGGCAAGTTGCATATCCGAAATCAGTTATTACTCAAAAATTTAAAATTAAATTAAGTTAATAAATAAAATTATTTAAATTCAACCTGAAACATTTGTAATGAAATTCAATTGCTTACGTTTTTATGAATGAGATAATTATGTTCACTTGATGATTATTTTGAATTGATTGTTTCTTTACATAAATATAGTTAATTAATCTATTTTAGTGCCAAAATAGAATTTATTATTGTATTTTCAAATTTAATTCATTTGCACATTACTTTTTATCATTCCTAAAAAGTATAACTTGATAAAGACCCACCTAACCATGAGATGCAAGTTTATCAACGTACTAAACTTCTTTATAGTTTAGTAGTTTTTTTAATTATAATATTGGAGTATAGATATTAGGGATAGGCAACTTATCTTAGAGTCTCTTCCTGAAGTACTCATTGTATTCTTAAATCAAGTATTTCTCCCACAATTATGGTTGAGACAACTATCCACTTAATATCATAGACTTTCCACAAATAACATAAATATATAATCAAATAAAATCATTAATATATATATAAATAAAAATTAATTAATTAAGATTATAATCAACTTCTCTTTTTGGTTATTAAAATTTAAACATTTTATCTCCGGATGTATTAAGATAGATTTTATTATCTATATTTGAATTAATGTTTTTTATCATGACTTAATAATTTCTAACTACTCCAAAATAGTATTTAAAATGTGTAATTATATGATATTTCCTAAAATTCAATTAGAATATAAATTTAAGAATAAAAATATTATTAACTAATGATTAACTTTGAATGATTATATTCGATCAGAGAACATAACAATTCTAATTTTTAATAATTTAAAAATAAAAAACTAAGTATTTGAGATAATTAAAAAAATATACATGAATAAATGGAAGTATTTGTCTTTAAAAAATAAATTTGCATTAATATAAAAAATATAAGAAATATTTTAATCATAGACTTGGCATTAAGTGGGACAATTTCTTGGAAGTTGAATACAATTAAATCAGGAATATCCTCCATCTCATTGATTTCTAAGTACCTCTGATCTAAATATACATTTCTTGCAGTGAATATGTCTTCGATATCATCGCATGGTGGCTTCTGACCATTGACATTCCAAGACACCACGAAGATTTTAAGTTCGTGTTCTATCATGTATTGAGTTTGACGTTTCTCAAATTCTTGCTTGAAAAATATGTCCATGGCTATTTGAGACATCTACTTGTTTGATGACTTTATCGTGTCAATTGTTTATATATAATAAATAATCAAAATATGCTTCTTTGAGTTTCCTACAATAACACATAAAATAGAATAAAGTATTTACTCTTCATAATAGGAGTGATTGAAGTTTTAAGATTCTTTGCTGTCTTCTTTATCATAACCAACTGTCTTTGTCTGCATTACTTTAGGAATAACTGTACTGTAATTTTAATTAAAAAATGAGAGATTTTCATTTATAGTATATAGTATTTATAATAAATAATATAAAAATTATATGATTGTTAGAATATAATTAAGATAAACACTAATGCTTAATGTGATAATAAAAAATGGAAATCTTAAAAAAAAACATTTTCATCTTTCCAATCACCTTCATAAACGTCACCATCTGCATGTATAAGTTTTTTTCTTCTGGTCCTTGAGCTTCTCTGTGATGTTACTGTCTTCCGAATCCTAGAGTCTTACCAGGTTAGACCTCTGTAAAAACAAAATTTTAGATATCTTTTTTGTAACTTACTCCATTTTTGTGAGTGTACAGTCTCCGCCAGCGTCAACATCTTTAAGTTTTCTATTTGTAATTCTTAATTTCATTTTTAATTATCAATTCTCGATTATTTTTTTATAATTATTTAAATGCCATAACCAAGCATGAGTCTTTTGATTTGCAAAAGTATTGGGGTCACCTAATTCATTCAAAATCTTAATATAATTTAATACATACGTGGTAAGAACTGCTTGATGCTCTGAATTCTCTCCATTAGATTTCTCTTCTCCCCTGCATGGTTACTTAGTACTCTCACTTTGAAGGGAGCATTCATAATTTAATTCGATATTTATATTCCTGAAGGACTACTTCCAATTTAATTATTGATTTCAATGCCCTAAGAGTCCCAGTAACAAATAAAATTCAAACTGTCTGTCTCTTGCACTCTATATTAATAATTTATATTTATACTGTATTTACTGAAATTCAACAGTAATAGGTATGATTAGCTCAATCTTTTTGCTTTTCTTAGCGATAAATACTAATGCGAATTAATCCAAATTCTCAAGATTTGATACGAGTGCCAATGTGCATTAAACATCATTCTTCTTTTGCTATAGCTATAGTATTTAATATAATAGTGACTATTAATTACTGATGGTTGTTGTAGTATTTCCATCATACCCTCCATATTGAAGGATACTTTCTCCTGTTTTCTTAAGTGCTTGCTTATCTATGATTGGTCTTCCATTACTTCAATAATATTTAACTTATTATTTTAATTTCACTATAAATCTTATTAATTTATTGTAAGTAAACTGTATACTGAGTTGTTGAGTAATCTATAATTAATTTAAGCAAGTTCAGTTTATCTTATTATTCTACACTAAATATATAGGAATAAAACACATTAAATATTTGCTTACATAATGAAACATAGATAATTCCTATATTACAAAATATAAAATTTTAATGTTTATAGAAATCAATCCAATAGAATTGATTCTTTCAATATAATAAATTTTAATTATGTAACTATCTACGACTGCCTTTTTGTTTAGGAGACAACACCAAACTCTACTGAACTTGCAAATGAGAATGTTCTCAGCAGGCGTCAAGGAGTACGATTTAGCTGTGATAGGAGGCGGTCCTGGTGGTAAGTTTAATCCATTTTTTAATTCAATGATTAAAGGTTATGTGGCTGCAATTAAGGCAGGATAGAAGGGACTAAAAACAATTTGCATTGAAAAGAGAGGCACATTCAATTATATACTTTATAACATGAAATATCATAATTAATAATGTGCTAATTAGGTGGCACTTGCTTGAATGTAGGATGTATCCCATCAAAAGCACTACTAAATGCTACTCACAAGTACCACGAGGCAAAGCACGAGTTCAAAGAATTAGGAATATAAATCAATTCTATTTATTAAATATAGTATACTTATTATAATTGCCAAAGAGATAGGAATAGATTATGTGTAATTGATGAAGCAAAAGGATAACGCGGTAACTGGACTAACCAGTGGAATTGAATTTCTTTTGAAGAAGAACAAGGTGGACTATGCCAAGGGTCATGGCAAGTTTGCCTCAAAGAACGAGATCGATATTGACTTAAATGCAGGAGGAACAGAGAGAATTAAGGCTAAAAATATTATTATAGCAACTGGAAGTGAACCAACACCTATCCCTGGAATACCAGCTGATGAGAAGTATATCGTGTCATCAACTGGAGCACTTTCTCTAGAAAAAATACCTAAATCAATGTTTATTGTTGGTAGTGGAGTCATTGGTCTTGAGCTTGGTAGTGTGTACAGTAGATTAGGAACTGAGGTCACAGTATTAGGAAATATGGATAAAATATGTCCATTCCTTGATGGAGATCTGTCAACCTCATTCAAGAAATCTCTTGAAAAATAAGGAATGAAATTCATTCTCAAAACTAGAGTTCACGCAGGAAGAGGTGGTCCAAATGGTTCCGAAGTAGATATTGAACACATAGATACTGGAAAGAAGGAAACACATAAATGCGATGTAATATTGGTGGCTGCAGGTAGACGAGCTTACACTGCAGGATTACAGCTTGATAAAGTTGGAATTGCTGTTGATAAATATGGAAAGGTAGAAACCAATGATCACTGGTAAACTAATATTCCAAATATATTTGCTATTGGTGATGTCATTAAAGGAGCTATGTTGGCACACAAAGCTGAAGAAGAAGGTATTGCAGCAGTTGAGTATATTCTAGGAGAGGGAGGACATGTTAACTATGCTACTATTCCAGGAGTTATTTACACATATCCAGAGGTCGCTTCAGTAGGAAAGACCGAAGAGGAGTTGAAATAAGCTGGAATAAAATACAAAAAAGGACTATTCCCATTTTAAGCTAATAGCAGAGCAAGAGCAAACAATGATTCAGATGGTTTAGTAAAAATATTGACTGATTAGTAATCAGGTAAAATATTGGGAGCCCATATCATTGGTCCAAATGCTGGTGAGATGATCGCTGAGGGTGTATTGGGTATGGAGTATGGTGCTTCTGCTGAAGATATCGCCAGAACCTGTCATGCTCATCCTACTCTTTCAGAAGCCTTCAAGGAGGCTTGTATGGCAGCTTACGATAAGCCTATACATTCTTGAATCAGTTCTCTATTACATTATTTATAGACCGTGTTTTTTATGTAATTATTCTATATAAGAGAAAGTACTATTTCCAACTCACCGCAATAAGATTTATGAATCTAAATTTGATAAGTATTCAAGTTGATGATTTAAAAATACATTGATCATAAATGTTTATCGCATACATAAGTCTTTCTTGATGACTTACATTTCTTACAGAAATTTCTCTTGCAATCATAGCAAAAAAACATGTTTTCTGGAAAGCACTCATTGCAACTATGTCTAGAACAAATTGAGCAATTGACTTGTTAGTTTATTTCTATTGGTTTTTCACAGTAGTTGCAAACTCTTCCTTTGCACTTTATTAACTCTTTGTAGTCTTTTCTTTCCTCTGCTAGTTTCTAAACTAGATCAATGTTTAGTTTTTGAGTTGTGTCTAATTGCTGCTACAATAGCCTATATTCTCGCTCTTTTTCCTAGTTGTACAATTTCATGTAGTCTAAACAATTTTCACCAGAGTGCAAGTCATCTTCTTTATCATACTTTAAATTACATACTTCACATTTCTAGGCATTTTAACATTCTTGTAAGTGAAGTAAACTATCACTAAATAGACTTCAATTTAGTAGTATATATAATTTAAATGTTTATCTGATGACCATTCATTAGTATATAGATAATTAAATTAAGAATAAATTAAGTATTTGGGGATTCACTATGTTAAAACCACAAACATTACAGCTTAGATTGTTTTAAGGAATTTTATCGCATTCAGATGCATGATTAATCAGATATTAATTGATAAATTTAAAAATTAGCTTTCTAAAATACATTACTTCATATTATATTTAATAAACAGATCTTTTCTTTGAACTTTGAACATACAGTCTTTGCATGAAACATACAACTAATCACAATCTTATATATGGTTTTGAATTTCCTCAATCATATTTTCAATTGATGCTTGCTATGATTCAACGTTAAGTTAAGTGCACTTTTGGCTAACTTCATTTTCAATTTCTTGGAAGTTTTGAATATGTCTCCGTAATATTTGTGATGGGACAATGTATGTTATGTTGTCACACTTGAATCACTTAAAATGTAAATAATACTTTTATTAAAGTAATAAAATTTATAGAATCAAAACCCCAAAACCACTTAATGAGGTTAATAAGTGCTTTGATTTGTAGGGAATTTGTTAGGGGTTGGGGTTATTAATTAAATGCGAGACAAAAATAGCAAGCTTTTGGGGTCTATTTATGATGAAGAGTATATAGATTTAGTGTTTAAACTGCGCTATGGATGTGATATATACAGTGAATAAATCAAACAAGTACTAAACTATTAGTCTATTGCTCTACTCTTAAAGCAAAGTCCGTCAACTGTGCGCTCCCACTGTCTTATAGCACTATAATTAAAGCAATAGTAGCTAAATTTTAAGCATAAGAGGTAGTAAAAGTTTCTATAGAAGCATATTGATTATCTTATTAATGAGAGAACTTTGAAGCATTGGGCTCACTTCTCTTTAGACCAATGAGCTACTATGTTTCATAGCCGATTCCCTGAGTTGAAGATCTCTGCTCAGTCTATAGCTAACATCTATAAACAAAATGGTATCTCTTACAAAGGTGTGAATCGTATCAAGACAGTGATTGATTTCACTCTGCCATTTTACAACAACAACTTAAATTATATTTATTATTAAATGCAGAGAGCCTAATAGAATAATATTAAGTTTATACATGCTGACGAGGCTGTGTTTACCTTCAACACTTTCATCTAGAAGTCTTGGTATAAGAGGCATAGTAATATAGAAGTGTATGACTAGAAAGTCAAGGTATAAACGATGGCAATTCTTGGAGGAATTAGTGAGGATACTGGTTTAGAAACCTATGTTATTCATTCTCGCTCAATTAAGACAGAGCAATATATTAAGTTCATAGAACAGTTGAGAGAGAAGTACCCTGAATAAGAGATTATACTGTTTGTTGATAATCTTTCTGTTCATAAGACTAAAGAAACAAGGAAGAGTTATGAAAAACTTAGAATAACGCCAGTGTTCAACGTACCTTACAGTCCATAGTTTAATGGAATTGAGTTCTACTGGGGTATATTAAAAGGTCATTACAAGAAACTGCTGCTCTACCACTTGATGCATGACCTACCTATCGATACAGTAGACTTTATTAAAAGTTCAGCGAAGAGAGTAGATAATTAATTGGCTTAAAAGTGTGCTAAAGAAGGGAGAGTGAATGTATATAAATAAGTTTTGTAGTTAAGTTAATGAATATATAAGTCACATTTAAAATTCTTTAGAGGGAGCTGGCTTCTCTTTCTTTTCTTCTACTTCTTGCTTCCCTCCTCCTAAGTTTCTTCTCTTGCTGCCAGCTCCAGCATCTATGTTCATTGACTCTGGAGGCTAAATATTAGATTAAAGTCTCTTACTAACTTCATACTTTGTCTGCGACTTTCGCTCTCTGTGAAGCTTGCTCTATTCCTTCATCAAGAAGATGCCAGTACCAGATTTTTCTAAAGAGTTAAACTACAAATCTTACTTGAAATATATGGGTGCTTCTGCAACTCTTATAGCTACCTCTCACTTATCTTGATCCCCTGTTTATCCTTATCTTTTGAAGAGATGCTGTACCTTTTCTTATGAGATTCTTGAATAATTTCTTTCAAGTAATCACCTTTAATTGTTGCAAGTATGCCAAAGAAATAGTTTCTTTCAGGTAGTTTGTTTTACAACTGCTTATTAGTAGGCAGGTACAGAGAAACCTCTGGGTCATTCATAGCATCATCATATAAGTTAGTCACTGAGATTTCTGGATAGTTTGGAATCTCTGCAAACTTAACTTCTTAAGTTTTCAAAGCTTTCTTCTCTTCGCAGAGTATCGCTCTTAGAAATGAAATTTTAGTGCCTTCCATCGTTGGCAAGAACAAACCATCTACATAGTCAAGATAAGTTACTATGATTTCATTACCTTGCTGCACCAGGTAGCGGTGCAAATCCTCCTTGCTTCTAAAATCTTTGAATCAATTCTTGTGCTTGCACTCTTTTCATTGCATCATTCATTGACGCCATCTTGTTAACAGATCTTAGAAATGATATTCAAATTTAAGTTTATTGATTTCAATTATATACCTCTGAAAAACTTACTATTAAATATGGGCATCCTATAGGAGGTCAACCTCTAAGAAGGATATGGAGAAGGTTTTGAGAACTGGTTTCAACTTGAGAGATTGATATCTATTTCTACTGTTATAGTTCCATATTTTTAAATTTAAATTGGTACGTACTTAATTAGGAACAGCTCTTAAAATACTAGTACTTAATTATGAGCACCCTAATTTTAATCATAAAATCACAAAATACCTCCTAAAGCAGTACGTACTTAATTAGGTGCACCTCCTAAAATCAGTACGTACTGTAATAAACTTATTATTTATAGAAATAATGGTTACTTTCTCACCCATTTTTAGAGCTGGTTCGTCTCTTAGTGTTCATATTTCTTTTCTAATACTCTAAAAACCTCCCTTCAAACTTATAAGGTTGGAAAGATCTCTTATGAGCTCTGAGTTATAGAGCCAGTTTTATAATTTTAAATTCAAATTTAAATATGAGCGCTAATATTTTAAGAAAAACAACAGCACTTCCATCAAACTAAATGAGACTTACCTTTGGCAGCAATAAAAAGTGTGATAGCTGTGAGAAGAACTCTCATAAGGAACTACAAGAGCTATCACTTGAGGTCTCTGTTATTTAAATAGAAATTAATAATAGAAAATAAATGGCAAACAAGTGTGTGGGAGACAGAGAGGAGGAAGAAAGGTATTAATGAAATTCCTATATAAACTGAAGAAATAGAAGTATACTTTTGTGAGCTGTGTGAGAGAGATTTTGCTCATAAATCTAGCTGGTACAGGCATATGAAGGTCCATAAGGAAGCTAAGTCAACTGTATACTTAAAGCATGACAAAGTTTATGGAAAGTATGATTGCTATGAGTGCCATAAGCAGTACTCTCACACAAGAGACTTAAAGAAGCATCTTTTAAAAGCCCACAAGAAAGAAATAGAAGTTGAGATTAAGACACTCAACTAAAGTTGCTCAACAAAAGAAAAGAAAGGGAGCCTCTTTAAGTTGCTGAGCTTTAACAGGCAAGCGAATCAGAGTATGTGAGGATTGCACGCAACCTCTTAGCATCAGAGGTCACTAAAATCATGATTAAAATATAATACAAGAAAATTCTAGTACTAGCATAGATTGATTTAGATACTTTTCTCTAAAGCTACCTAATTCTAGAGGACTCCTATGACAAGTAAGTTATTAAGGATCATCAGTATGCTTACAAGGTATATCCTTTCAACTATCTCCTTA
>ARYC01002722.1:0-10869 GCA_000711775.1 Oxytricha trifallax
ACTTACCTTACCAGTAGTTAACTGATGAAGTAAAGTAACTTGGCAGTACAACTATTTACTGTTCTCTGCTTTCTCTGTAAAAGTACTTATAAAAAGTTAAAAAGTAAAAAGTTTTAGGTGAGAGAGGTTTAAGTTTCAGCCTAAATTTTTTAGACTGGTTAATTTTTATTAGTAGAGTGCCAAACTACTGGCTTTACTTAAGAAAACTTAAAAACCAAGAAACTGCTGTTTGGGATACTGCCTGAGCCGATTTACGCTTAAAGCTTTTTTAGGCTTCTCTACAGTCAGGGTGAGTACCTAGGCCAATAAGAAGTTTACTTAGGTGAAAGTTTTAATTAGTTACTAGTGTAACTCCTTAAATTAACGGTAGTTTAAGACTTTAAAGGTTTTGATTAAACCAAGGCAACTTAAAGGAGTTGATTTAGGGTAACAAGTATCTTAGACTTTTAATAATCAAAAGAAAATCTCTCAGGACCTTTGGGTCACCCGTTTGAATATTCAAATTCGTCGTCCTCGAACCGAGGTTAAATTCGATTCATTTTATAATTAATTTACGATTTATCGTCCTTGCCCGACATCGATTGGCGAAAAATCTGCGGAGGAATGTAGCCTGAGAGTCATGTCACTGTGCAAGTTTAAAATCTTCTTTAAAACTGATCGTTTGTTTATTTGATACGATTCAGATTCTTTAATTAATTACCATGCCAGACATTGATTAGCGAAACGCGAAGTTGAAAACATCCAGTGATTGCAACTCTGCGATTGTACTAGAGCAAATGTAGCTTTTAAGTCATGTCACTGCCGCTCTTAATTAATTAAATACCCTAAACTGATCATTTGTTTATTCTGTAATGATTAGATTTTGCCTTCTTTAATTATCAAAAATGTAAAAATCAAACCCAGTTCTGTTTTATCAAGATCAAAATTATCAAAAATTAAATCTTAGAAAGCTTTAAGATTAACTCTAGAAATCAAAGTAAGTAGCTTGTTATTTTAATCTCTTGGTTCTGTCAATTTTTTAATCAAGAGTTCTGTTCTTAATGTTACTTGGGTTCTTTGTTAATGTTTCTTGGGTTCTGTTACTTTGTTATTTGGGTTCTGCTAAAAAATTATTGTTTCTAAATTACTACTTTGAAATCACTGTTACTTTGTTAGTTTTTTTTACTTAAAACATCAAAGCCTGGCCAGGCAAACTATTAAAATTTTAAAAAGTAAAAAATCTCCTAAAGGGTTCTTGGAGTTCTTAATTTTTATCACTGTTACTTTGGGTTCTTTCATACTAAAACTGTTACTTGGGTTCTTTAAATTTGGTTCTTAGATTTTTTACTTGTTTCTTACTGTTACTTTGAGAGTTCTAACTTGTTAATTTTTTATAATTTGAATGATTTAATTAAACCCTGAATGTTTAGATTTAAAATTTTAATAGTGGCCACTATTCCTCCAGCTTAATGTTTCTTTAACCCTAGCTTTAATTATACCAACTGAAAAAATAGCAACACTTTCGTGACTAGTACTAGGCTTTAAAGCTTTTTGATTTCTTTTTCCTTTTTAGATCTTGACTTTTAGTTACTGTAACAAACATCACTTGACTTTTAAACTTAAAACTTGATTTTAATTAAATAGCTGTTAGTTTTAAAAAACTTAGTAAACTGAGTAAAACTTTAGCGTTTTTGATTTTTTACTTTTTAACTACAACTACTGGGCTAAAGCCAACTTTTAGGTCAATTAGGTGATAATAGGTAGGTAATATAAGCTGATAGCTGAATTTTCTGTAGAAATGTTTACAAACCAGTAAAACCTGAAATGCTGCCAAAATTTTCATTTTAGTACATCAAATTGTTAAGGTACTTAAAAAGACTAAAAGTCTAGTTTGGCCTTTGAAAACGTAAAATTTGTCCTCAAGCCGATTAGCAGGGCTTAAGGATAGAAACCAGAACTTAGAGAAATCTTGAGTTGGTAGGGTAAAATAGGGTGGTTGAAGAAAATTGGGGTAGAAGAGAGCTGGGCTTATAGTTTTAAAATTATTTAGGTTGAGAAGTTTGTTACAAACTTAAATTAAATTTATAGTAGGTACTTAAAACTGGCAATTTATAGGGCAATAAATCCAATAAATTTAATAATATCTTAATAAAACCAGGATTTTTAAAACTTGGATGAAATTGGTGAAAATTAAATAGAGAGGAGAGAATTAATATAAGAGAAAATTAGGGAGGAGAGTGCAGTGAGTTGATTTAAAACTTGTTATAAAAACTAAATAATCATTCTTGCTACAAATAAACTTAAACATGGGAAATAACTTGTGGAAATTATCTTCATTAAGCTTTTAAACGCCTTTCAAAGGAATGGTAGGATATTAGCTTGGTTGGAGTTAGTAGAATTTTTCTTAGGTTGATTCATATTTTATTATGAAGCTTTGTTTTGAGACTAAGGCATCTTGGGTGTCCCTTTGTGAGACTAGGTTGCTTCAGTTGAAAGTACCAACGTCTAATTCTTGTTGTTGAATTCATCAGTTTTAGAATTGATATCATTAAGGTTTAGATTATTTCCTGCTTAGTAATCAAAGTCATTGAATTATTAATTATCATTTTTATTATGGAACATTCGACTTCCACCAAGGTTTTTAAAGTAAGAGTTCTATTTTTGGTTTTGGTGACCTACGGATGCTTTCACTTGATTATGTATAGGTTGTTTATAAATTCCATTACTAGGAAAGATTGTAGGTTATGTAGTGAAATAGCTGTCTTTCTCAAAATCTCAGTGGTCCCTGGGTATGCTTGCATCGCTCTCTTAGAAATTCTAAGTTCTTTGTTGATTAAATCTATTTGGTTCATACTCGTCTTCACTTTAATCTTCGTCATAATCTTCTCCTACTTCTTCATAATCATTATGAATCGCTTATTGATTGCCTGAGTCCTCTTAGTGCTGCTTCTGATCTCTTGTGTCAAGTGCAAAACCACCTCCTTCAATTTGCTGATGTTAATCGTTGATTCTATTTGAAGGATCATTTTGATCAATGAGCTGGTCTTTTTGTTTAGTGTTGGTGCCTAACATCTATTAAACTAATTTAATCTCTTTGAATTATTAGTCACAGGATCATTCTGTTAACTATTCTTTTGCACCTTCTTCTTTGCTTTGCTCTTTTTATTATTTAGGCGTCTAACTCTTGAGTTTGCTGAAAGGTTCAACTTATAATTTATTCTATTATATCTAAGTTGGAGTGAGTTAAAGACTGTTTGATTAGAATTGATTGATTAAAGGAGTACCCGTGTTAAATTGTTGTTATGGAGAAATATTGTAATTCGGTGTCTGACTCATAATCCCTCCACCACTATGTTTCTTTAGAGAGGGAGGAAGAGGAGTCCTGTCCACTTTTTATCTATGACAAGTTCTGGAGAGTTTATTTGCTTGCAAGTTGGCTTTAGTTTGGCTGCTTTAAACTAATCTTTGTATCTCTTTTTCTTTGAGAATCTGAAAAGCTTTATTGATGTTACTAAGTGTAGCTACCATCAACACGATTCCTTTATGGAGTGAGTAGGTCATTATCATTATGCGCATATGTGAGTGAAAGCTATCTCTATCTTTGCCCCAATATATTATATTCGCTCAGGCTGTTTTCCTACTTTAGTTGCTTGTGAGTATTCCATTAGTTTATTATTGAACTGTTAAACAAAGCTAGTCAATATTAGTGATGCTGAACTTATGCACGCTGCCGCTGTAACATTTTTTCAGTTCCTGAGAGCTTACAGGAAAAGTCTCTAATTTTACTACACAGTAGTCATCATAAGGTCGATTAGAATTTAAGGTTTTGAGTGCACTATTGTCCAAAGGCGTCAATTTAGTTAATTTCTCAAACAGGCGCAAGTACTTGTAATTATGGTAAGGATCTTATAACTTTGAACTTTGATGGAAACTTTCAGTTTTTGTATTTTGTTCAAACTATTATTTCCTCTTGTCAACATCATCAATTATATCTTCAGTAAAACTGTCTTTAGTTCTGGAATATTCTAGCAAATTATATGTTGCAGAATTGAATGATCTCTCTTCAGAACAAAGTAAAACATTGAGGATATTGTATCGTAAGTCAAATGGTATTTCATAATTCAGTTGAATATCTCTTTCAATGCATTGTCTTCTATCTTATTTAATTTTTCTTTTCTATACACAAAGTTAGGAAATTCAATAACTTACAATGATAATATAGACTCGAATACTTAAGGGACAATTTTAAGAAGGGTTTAACGGAGAGTTTTTTATATCTGTATAAGTAGAGATTCTATAGACTTAGACTCGTAGGTTTTCTTCCCTTCAAATGTTTTATTGAATTCTTTCATAATTTGAACTGATTATATCATTGAGTCCAGACAGTATGCTAAACTATAATCTTGAGAATAGTAATCAATATATTTTTGCACTTTTTCCCATTAAGTTTCTATAGGAAGTTAAACACAAATACTTACTTAGCTATAACCCATTGAGTTTTTTGGCAAAATTCCTGAAACTTTGTACATTATCTCTATTTTCGGGCTTAATTTAGTTGTATTTATATTGAGTATCCTCATAATATGAATAACTGTCTAACTTTGGGGTTGCCATAGTGTCAATAAGTATCATCATATACTTTTCTCCTCTTCTGATATCTGCTACACAATAATCTAACTCTTGAAAGTTATAACTATAAAAAGTTAAGGCTTTGTATATTTACCAACTAAAGAATTGACATAAAAGTCTCTTAGTCTATACTAGCAATCCGCAGGAATTTAATAGATAGTTTAAGGAGGCTCTTAATCCTAGAGTTACACTGAGTAGAACCTTATCATATAAGGCTTGCTGAGGCCTATATCGAATTCTTCACTTGCAAATAACTCATCAATCAAGTTTTAAATTATTTGCTCTTCTTTACCTTTAACTACTTCAAGTCTTTAGGGTATCTGTATAATTCCTCTCCTCATCGACATGGCCACTAGATAATAATCTTAATTTCTCTTACAACGGCGAATTGTGATCTAGGGATAGGATTATCACTGTAAAAGTAAATGAGCTCCACAATGATTGAATTCTCTCCGAATACGTAATCACAAAAATTATCCCTATTGCAGTAATGAAGTTTATAGATAGAAGGAAACATCTCCAAATTCTATTCTTCTGTATATTTTTCCAATATCCTAATTACTTTAAACGGTGAAGTTTGAAATTGAAGACTAAGGATTGAAGTACTTAGCATAGTGGAAAAACCAGTGGGTTTAAAAAACACTCACTGGTTATATCTTCAGGCTTTGAAGAATAAAATGCGGCTAAGAGCATGAAAGTCGCTCTTAAATCATTATAAACCGGTCCATTACAGAGTATATTTAACAGTCCAAGAAGTTCATTGGGGTATGAATAATTCTAGGGGTTCTTATGTATCTAAGGCTTGAAAACGTAATCTGAATTGAAAGCCTAATGATAATTTCTATGCTAGAAAAATTTGGTCAATTTACTCTATTTAGATATTTAATGCCTAAAAGAGGTATGCATAAGGCGATGTTAGTTACAGTCGAAGAATGGTGAGCCGGTGAACATTTCCTTCTTATCTACATCACGATGTTCATTAATATATTTATTGAAGTTGATAGCGTAATCCAGAGTGCCCATTAAATGTAATGTCTCAGATTCAGAGAATTACGGAGTAGGAAAATCACGTATTTCAAATTAGTGTAATGTACTATCATAATCCTTATCAGCTAATATATTTGCTTTGTAATTCAAGGATAATTTCTTTTAAACTTTTATTAAAAGACCATCATAATTTTTAGTTTAAGCTTTAAACTTTGAAGCTTTTGTAATTGAATCCTTGCTCGTTAGTTTATAGCTATCGGGATCTTTTTCAATAGCTGCACCAGATTCTCTTTTTTAGAAATAAATTTCATCTGAAAAAGACCCTTATTTTATTAAATAATCTTCTCTTCGTAAGTTATTGACTGCTTTTTGTTTCTTTCAGATAATGATCGCTTTTTAGAAGCAGTCCTACATTTTTTTACTTTTCTATTCTTTCCTAATCGACCAAATCTATATTGAACACATTGTTTACAGCCATGTTAGTGTTTTTGATTGTAGCGGTGGCAAGCCAATATTTTGTTTTATGAATTCGTTCAGCTTTTCCTAGAACATTTTTAAAAGTTATTAACAGGAATCTGCTTGTTATTTATAAGTGAGCGGATTCACTCTTAATTTATTGATTAGAGTTTGATAATCGAGGAGTTAATCCTCTAAATAAACTTAAATTGCATGGGTATCTTGATTCAGAAGCTTAGGTTATTTGTAAGTGACCTGCGTCATGGTGTCCAGAACTTAACTAATATCCTAATAATCAACTTCATTATCATCAGAATCAATCAATGCTAAATTTAGTTTGAATTTTCGATTTTGATTGTTATTAGGATTCTAATTCATTATTGAAGATACTAAATTAGAAGCATATTAATCTTGTTCGATAGATTGATTAAGAAGATCCTTTTAGTTGATTTTATAGGCATTCAAATTATCATTATTCTAGAAGTTTTGAAAATCATTCCCTTCTTCATTGTGATATTAACCCTCAATATTTAAATTGATTTCGACATTCATCTTGATTTTAGTATCTTATTCTTGCTACTCTTGCTAGCCTTTTCTTATTCTAAGCTGTTCATATTATATGATTGACGAATTCTACATTTGCTTAACATATTTCTTTTTACTTTACGAGTCATGAATTGAATAAATTCTCATTTAAATTATTGTCTTTTTCATAAGCTTTGAAGTAATCAGCATTATGGTCAAAGCGTATGTATTTTAAATCAGTGATCTTGGTATTTAGTATATTCTTAGAGATTTTCACAATTTTAATATTCTGAAATGAAGTGTTATTTAACTTTTTGTTTGAAAGAGCATTTTTAAAAGGTAGAATTGCAAGTTGGTTAAGTTCAAGCTCGCTTTACTATAAGAATTCATTGAGCGCCTAATCAAGTTTGTTGATGAAATAGCGTGAAGTGCTCGCATCAAGATTTTGAAGAAGTCCTCATCGCATAAATCTGGGCTTTCTATAAGTTAATCAAAATAGCAGAGAAGAAGCTCAATTGCATTATCATCATGAGAAACAAGAAACTCAAAAATGGTACCTTTCCATTCTAAAAAACCCTGTCCTTTACGAACTTACATGACAAAGAATAAAGTCATATTATTTCAAGAGGAGAGTCACCTTCTTTATATGCATATGAAATCTGTCCCACATCATTTAGTAGTAATTAAAATACTGCTTGATCACCAAGCGATTATGGCTTTCCTTACATTTTAATTTAATTAAAATACTAAAGATATCTATTTATATTCTTAATGATATTAGAATATAATAAATTTGATCAAGCTTCATCTCTAAAATTATACCTAGAAATAAATGAAGATCTAAAAAACAGATAACTAGAAAGCAGGTATAAACTCACACCCTAACGAAGAGTCTAAGAATGGATCTTAATCAGAAATTTCTTGCTCATAGCAGTCGATATTAAGCGATGATTTTCTTATTCTAATGCCTTATCTGTAATTAAACCAAGCAAAGTTAGGGCTTAAGAGAAATCTATTGTTAAATGGACTCCTGTCGTGCTTGGTAAATTATTCCCAAACGTTATTTAGTCAACAAAAATCAAATACAATTCTGGATAACTGCTAAACAGTGGTGAAGTCCCTGTACAAATCTAGAAGCTTACAGGTGGAGCAATCATAAAACTTCCTTAAGAAAAAATTCAAGAATATTTAGCTAGCAATGTTGATGTTTGTTACATATAAAATGATGAGGAGCTTTGCAAATTCCTTGAAGCTTACCTTCAAAGTTTTCGACTTGCCAGAATCAGGAATAAACCAGTTATGAATAATTAAGGAAGCGACACAAGCAATAATATTACAGGAGGGTGTAAAGTTGATGAGTAACATGGAGCTCTTAGAGGCAGTCAAAATTTAATAGAGACACTCAACAAGACAATAAAATAAAAAGGCAAATCCTAGAAGTTAAGTAGCAATCCTTTTTTTAAGAAAAGAGAAGCTAAGCTAGCATGTAAGAAATTAGAGGTTATTAGTCTATACTATAACGAGCAATTGAAGCCTCGTCAAGTGGCTAAGAAATTGAGGATGGATGTGGATATTGTATTTAAGACTATCGAAAACGTACATCAAGTTACGTTTGGGGGGGGGGGGGGGGGGCCGAAGGTCAATAAGCATAAGATTCTTGATCCTGAACCACAAAAGAAAGTGGGTAGAAAAGGAGTTTGTGGGAACTAGCTCTTGCTTGATTCTATCCAGGCCTACCTAGAACAGGACGGAATTTACGAAGTTACAGGATAGAAGCTTCATAATTATTTATTAAACCTGGCTCAAACAAAGCCAGAGTGGAAGCTACTTAAGGTGCCTTGCGTTACCACTCTTCAAAAGATTCTGTGAGATAAGTTCCATCTAAGATATGGGAAAACTCAGGCTGCTAATACAAAGTATAGAGACCCGAACTTCAATGAGAAGAGGCTCTGGATTAGCAGGTTGTTTTGGCGTCAGTCTGGTATTACTCTGACGATATGTCTTAGGTGTCAATGCAATTCCTTCAGTTGTATCGAGGAAGATAGCATTACGATCGTTTTATTTACGATGCTCTTAGAGGTAGAGGTCTCTCAAGTAATGCTTAAAGCTTCAACATTAAAGATATGCATCGAGATTCTGCAAATTTACAGAAGCGATAAAAAAGGTTGCAAAATGATAGCATGATCCTCGCTAGCGATGACAGACTTTTGTATGGAAAAATGCTCCTCAAAATGAATCAAAGTTCTGATTCTTCAACTTCAAAATTCTCAGAGAGCTTCCACCTGGAAAAAATTGAAAATGTTGGGGAATAATTAGAGAAGGTTTCAAATTCATTTGACTTATGGTTTTCTAAATATTGTAATTAAAAGGTTGGAAATATTAAAAGTGGAAAATTCGGTGTGGCTAAGTCAATTTCGTAAGCAATTAGCAATTTTGCAATGAAATGCTTTATAGGACCTAAGGTAGGATAGGGGTTTAAGAAATATCCTAGACACCAAAGAATATTGTCAGCACTCCAATCTAAATTCATGGAGCGAAAGTTCTAAGGGGGTCAAAGTAGTCATCGAAAACCAGTAATTATAGTTAGAAAACCATTGAAAAATACTAAGGTAATTATTAATTCATAATACTTTTAGGGAAATCCATAACTGAAACCATAAAAAAAGCAACTTCAGACCCCTTCAATGAAAACTCGGCTTGTATTTACAAAAGACCTCTCCCCGATATTAGAGGTCCCTGAGACCTCCAATTAGAAATTCAGCTTGACTAAAACTTTTCAGAGTTTCCGCATAAATAGTTCAGTGAAATCAGTAATGTCTGAAGACAATTCAGCTTCAAAAGTGAAGAGTGGTTTAACTCCTATTCTCGATAAAATATCAAAAATAAAACTGGAATCTTCGAGGAAGAAGTCTGTTGACCTAGGTGCCGAAACCAAGTTGGAAAGTCGGTTTGCGGTCACTCCTAGGAAATTAAAACTCTCAAGTAGCTTCCACAAAGACTCATCGAACCCTGGGTCAGAGCAGGGAAACTTGCAGAGTGAAAGGGGCTCTTACTAAAAGCTTTGGCCCCAGCTATTTATAGACCCTCACTTGAAAAGCAATAAGGAATACTAGAGTGAGATGAAGCAGAACCTGGGACACTATGGGATGAAAGTGAGAGAGTTGTCAATTAAGAAAAGCTCAGCTAAGAGATAGCAATTCTCAATGTCTTATATTGCTGCGATTTCCTAGGATAGAATTATCTCCAGTCAAGTTATAGAAGGAGCTTTTGACTCAGTTCTATTTGAAAACTTTATCTACCATACCTTACGCAGTGTAAGAACTGACAAAGAACTACACTCGAAGAAAGTGGTCCTGCTGATGGACAACGCAGTCATTCATAAATATTCAGAGATGTTAGCCACAGCCAGAAAGTTTAAAGTGAATGTGCTCTTCAACGCCGAATACTCGCCTTGGCGCAATCCAATTGAGCAGTTATTCTCCTTTGCAAAGAAGGAGATGAAGATGGACACTATTCAGAACAAGTAAGTTTAAATGGGCTTTCCAATTTTAGGCAGCAATTGGTGAAGAGAGCTGCGGAAATTGTTCAGAAATTAAGAAAAGAAGACATACAGGGGATGTGGGCATTCAGTATCAAGAAGTGGATTCACACTCTTCAGTTCGGTTTCGTGTGATGATGTTTGTTTCATAGATGGAGTAGTTAATAAAACCTGTTTCCTTTTACAATTTCCCCTGGCATGTCAGTTTTAAATTCATCGCAGATTATTATAATTAATAACACTATTTATATTTTACTTAAAAATGTCCTAATTCACCCTTTACAACACTCAATTCTAAAAAACTGCTTCTATTTCACATTAGCACTATTAAAATGGCGACATCCTTCGCGATTCTACTTAGTTGCATTTGCCTTTATATTATCGCAATTATGCATGAGTGCCTTATTTTGGCAAACCTTCAAAATTATAATTGAGTTACCTACTTTCAAGCTACTTTTTGGTGAATGAGAGAGGTTTTTATGAAAAAGTACCTATTTTGACCTAAACTACGAAAGTCTCTGAAATCGCTAATTTCGCAAATCTCCCGACTTCCCTGATTATACAGACCCCTAAATTTGAGATGTATCGATTTTTATAAATACATGCATGATTATGACCAGCCCCCTAAATTTTTTGGCCAACTACTAATAAAAAAATGACACATGGCAACAAAAACACATGGGTTATGAGATTGAGGGGATTTGGGGTTTACGCATTTTTCCATTGGTTTAATTATATTATTAATTTAATTTTAA
>ARYC01002723.1:0-14940 GCA_000711775.1 Oxytricha trifallax
CTGCACGCACATTCTACTTTCAATAATCTTTAGAGAGGGGGCTAAAGCTGAATGATTGAATAGAGACAAGCATATAGAATCGATTCTATTTTCTCAACATATATTTCAATAAGTGTATGCTGTTATACTCACGTAACATATTTTCAATCCTTCCTCTATTTCGATTATGAGCCCAAAAATTCCTTAGAAGTCAAATGACTTAATTATGTATTAAAATGATTTAATACTTTTTAATACAAGTATGATAAAAGAATAATCGATATCATATGCATTAAGCTCGTCCATATAATTGCAAATGTTTTAATGATATTTTAGTGGCATTTCCTTTAACTTTTAAAAGTAAGTAAAGGTGTTTCGATTCTCTAAGTAACTGAGTGAGTTATAAAGTTTAATTGCTTTTGTCATGTGATGAAAAACAAATATTGATGAAAGAATTACAAAGACGCATTTTAAGCAAATTATAGTCTTAAATCTTATTCTTAATAAAAGTTTCAATCATAACTTTGCAAGAATAGACATGGTTCTTGCCAGCAGATATGAATGTGCAAAGATTAAACTTTGTAATGAATTAAAATTTAATTGAGGCTTGACAATTCAATTTAGCCGAAAGATAGTCAAAGCCTCTAAATTATATTTTCAAGTGGAACCTTAACAAAAGTCAAATTTCAAAATTTACAAGATTTGCTAACTTTTAGAAATCTTTTCAATCGAACGATGTATCATTGAGAATTTTCTATGAATGATTTCAAGACTCCAAAACCCATGAAAAATATCATTTCATTTCTATGATGAAAAGATGTTGTACTATGTCCATTGTAAAAACAAATTTAGCAGAGGTCTTGTATGAACAGTTTTAAGTTTAAATACAGGTTCTTCAAATTATCAAGCAAGTAAATGATCGTCTCTCGTAACTTAATATCTTTGACAAGTTTGTTACTTAGCAATGAAAGCATTTAATTAAAATTGGTTCAGGTATTTATAACTTACTGACTGACTGACTGCACGCACATTCTACTTTCAATAATCTTTAGAGAGGGGGCTAAAGCTGAATGATTGAATAGAGACAAGCATATAGAATCGATTCTATTTTCTCAACATATATTTCAATAAGTGCATGCTGTTATACTCACGTAACATATCTTCAATCCTTCCTCTAATTCGATTATGAGCCCAAAAATTCCTTAGAAGTCAAATGACCTAATTATGTATTTAAATGATTTAATACTTTTTAATACAAGTATGATAAAAGAATAATCGATATCATATGCATTAAGCTCGTCCATATAATTGCAAATGTTTTAATGATATTTTAGTGGCATTTCCTTTAACTTTTAAAAGTAAGTAAAGGTGTTTCGATTCTCTAAGTAACTGAGTGAGTTATAAAGTTTAATTGCTTTTGTCATGTGATGAAAAACAAATATTGATGAAAGAATTACAAAGACGCATTTTAAGCAAATTATAGTCTTAAATCTTATTCTTAATAAAAGTTTAAATCATGACTTTGCAAGAAATTGACATGGTTCTTGTCAGCAGATATGAATGTGCAAAGATAAAACTTTGTAAAGAATTTAAATTTAATTGAGGCTTAACAATTCAATTTAGCCGAAAGATAGTCAAAGCCTCTAAATTTTATTTTCAGGAGGAACCTATGGCAAAAGTCAAATCTCAAAATTTACAAGATTTGCTAACTTTTAGAAATCTTTTCAATCGAACGATTTATTGAGAAATTTCTATGAATGATTTCAAGACTCCAAAACCCATGAAAAAATAATCATTTCATTTCTATGATGAAAAGAGAAATGTGCCCATCCTCTAAAAAATACATAGAACTTAGCTTATTTAATTTGATGTATAAGAGATGATGTTAGTACTATGTCATTGTAAAAACAAATTTAGCAGAGGTCTTGTATGAACAGTTTTAAGTTTAAATACAGGTTCTTCAAATTATCAAGCAAGTAAATGATCGTCTCTCGTAACTTAATATCTTTGACAAGTTTGTTACTTAGCAATGAAAGCATTTAATTAAAATTGGTTCAGGTATTTATAACTTACTGACTGACTGACTGCACGCACATTCTACTTTCAATAATCTTTAGAGAGGGGGCTAAAGCCACTTGGAAATGAATGATTGAATAGAGACAAGCATATAGAATCGATTCTTTTATCTCAACATATATTTCAATAAGTGTATGCTGTTATACTCACGTAACATATCTTCAATCCTTCCTCTAATTTGATTATGAGCCCAAAAATTCCTTAGAAGTCAAATGACCTAATTATGTATTTAAATGATTTAATATTTTTTTTATTACAAGTATGATAAAAGAATAATCGATATCATATGCATTCAGTTCGTCCATTTAATTGCAAATGTTTTAATGATATTTTTGTGGCATTTCCTTTAACTTTTAAAAGTAAGTAAAGGTGTTTCGACTCTCTAAGTCACTGAGTGAGTTATAAAATTTAATTGCTTGTCATGTGATGAAAAACAAATATTGATGAAAGAATTACAAAGACGCATTTTAAGCAAATTATAGTCTTAAATCTTATTCTTAATAAAAGTTTCAATCATAACTTTGCAAGAATAGACATGGTTCTTGCCAGCAGATATGAATGTGCAAAGATTAAACTTTGTAATGAATTAAAATTTAATTGAGGCTTGACAATTCAATTTAGCCGAAAGATAGTCAAAGCCTCTAAATTATATTTTCAGGAGGAACCTATGGCAAAAGTCAAATCTCAAAATTTACAAGATTTGCTAACTTTTAGAAATCTTTTCAATCGAACGATTTATTGAGAAATTTCTATGAATGATTTCAAAACTCCAAAACCCATGAAAAAATAATCATTTCATTTCTATGATGAAAAGAGAAATGTGCCCATCCTCTAAAAAATACATAGAACTTAGCTTATTTAATTTGATGTATAAGAGATGATGTTAGTACTATGTCATTGTAAAAACAAATTTAGCAGAGGTCTTGTATGAACAGTTTTAAGTTTAAATACAGGTTCTTCAAATTATCAAGCAAGTAAATGATCGTCTCTCGTAACTTAATATCTTTGACAAGTTTGTTACTTAGCAATGAAAGCATTTAATTAAAATTGGTTCAGGTATTTATAACTTACTGACTGACTGACTGCACGCACATTCTACTTTCAATAATCTTTAGAGAGGGGGCTAAAGCTGAATGATTGAATAGAGACAAGCATATAGAATCGATTCTATTTTCTCAACATATATTTCAATAAGTGCATGCTGTTATACTCACGTAACATATCTTCAATCCTTCCTCTAATTCGATTATGAGCCCAAAAATTCCTTAGAAGTCAAATGACCTAATTATGTATTTAAATGATTTAATATTTTTTAATACAAGTATGATAAAAGAATAATCGATATCAAATGCATTCAGTTCGTCCATTTAATTGCAAATGTTTTAATGATATTTTAGTGGCATTTCCTTTAACTTTTAAAAGTAAGTAACGGTGTTTCGACTATCAAAGTAACTTAGTGAGTTATAAAATTTAATTGCTCTTGTCATGTGATGAAAAACAAATATTGATGAAAGAATAACAAAGACGCATTTTAAGCAAATTATAGTCTTAAATCTAATTCTTAATAAAAGTTTAAATCTAACTTTGCAAGAATAGACATGGTTCTTGCCAGCAGATATGAATGTGCAAAGATAAAACTTTGTAAAGAATTTAAATTTAATTGAGGCTTAACAATTCAATTTAGCCGAAAGATAGTCAAAGCCTCTAAATTTTATTTTCAGGAGGAACCTATGGCAAAAGTCAAATCTCAAAATTTACAAGATTTGCTAACTTTTAGAAATCTTTTCAATCGAACGATTTATTGAGAAATTTCTATGAATGATTTCAAAACTCCAAAACATGAAAAAATAATCATTTCATTTCTATGATGAAAAGAGAAATGTGCCCATCCTCTAAAAAATACATAGAACTTAGCTTATTTAATTTGATGTATAAGAGATGATGTTAGTACTATGTCATTGTAAAAACAAATTTAGCAGAGGTCTTGTATGAACAGTTTTAAGTTTAAATACAGGTTCTTCAAATTATCAAGCAAGTAAATGATCGTCTCTCGTAACTTAATATCTTTGACAAGTTTGTTACTTAGCAATGAAAGCATTTAATTAAAATTGGTTCAGGTATTTATAACTTACTGACTGACTGACTGCACGCACATTCTACTTTCAATAATCTTTAGAGAGGGGGCTAAAGCCACTTGGAAATGAATGATTGAATAGAGACAAGCATATAGAATCGATTCTTTTATCTCAACATATATTTCAATAAGTGTATGCTGTTATACTCACGTAACATATCTTCAATCCTTCCTCTAATTTGATTATGAGCCCAAAAATTCCTTAGAAGTCAAATGACCTAATTATGTATTTAAATGATTTAATATTTTTTTTATTACAAGTATGATAAAAGAATATCGATATCATATGCATTCAGTTCGTCCATATAATTGCAAATGTTTTAATGATATTTTAGTGGCATTTCCTTTAACTTTTAAAAGAAAGTAAAGGTGTTTCGACTATCTAAGTAACTGAGTGAGTTATAAAGTTCAATTGCTCTTGTCATGTGATGAAAAACAAATATTGATGAAAGAATTACAAAGACGCATTTTAAGCAAATTATAGTCTTAAATCTCATTCTTATAAAAGTTCAAATCATAACCTTGCAAGAATAGACATGGTTCCCGCCGGCAGATATGAAAACGCAAAGATAAAACTTTGTAAAGAATTTAAATTTAATTGAGGCTTAACAATTCAATTTAGCCGAAAGATAGTCAAAGCCTCTAAATTTTATTATCAAGAGGAACCTACAACAAAAGTCAAATCTCAAAATTTACAAGATTTGCTAACTTTTAGAAATCTTTTCAATCGAACGATTATTGAGAAATTTCTATGAATGAATTCAAAACTCCAAAACACATGAAAAAATAATCATTTCATTTCTATGACGAAAAGAGAAATGCGCCCATCCTCTAAAAAATACATAGAACTTAGCTTATTTAATTTGATGTATACGAGATGATGTTAATACTATGTCAATGTAAAACAAATTTAGCAGAGGTCTTGTATGAACAGTTTTAAGTTTAAATACAGGTTCTTCAAATTATCAAGCAAGTAAATGATCGTCTCTCGTAACTTAATATCTTTGACAAGTTTGTTACTTAGCAATGAAAGCATTTAATTAAAATTGGTTCAGGTATTTATAACTTACTGACTGACTGACTGCACGCACATTCTACTTTCAATAATCTTTAGAGAGGGGGCTAAAGCCACTTGGAAATGAATGATTGAATAGAGACAAGCATATAGAATCGATTCTTTTATCTCAACATATATTTCAATAAGTGTATGCTGTTATACTCACGTAACATATCTTCAATCCTTCCTCTAATTTGATTATGAGCCCAAAAATTCCTTAGAAGTCAAATGACCTAATTATGTATTTAAATGATTTAATATTTTTTTTATTACAAGTATGATAAAAGAATAATCGATATCATATGCATTAAGCTCGTCCATATAATTGCAAATGTTTTAATGATATTTTAGTGGCATTTCCTTTAACTTTTAAAAGTAAGTAAAGGTGTTTCGACTATCAAAGTAACTGAGTGAGTTATAAAATTTAATTGCTCTTGTCATGTGATGAAAAACAAATATTGATGAAAGAATAACAAAGACGCATTTTAAGCAAATTATAGTCTTAAATCTTATTCTTAATAAAAGTTTAAATCATAACTTTGCAAGAATAGACATGGTTCTTGCCAGCAGATATGAATGTGCAAAGATAAAACTTTGTAAAGAATTTAAATTTAATTGAGGCTTAACAATTCAATTTAGCCGAAAGATAGTCAAAGCCTCTAAATTTTATTTTCAGGAGGAACCTATGGCAAAAGTCAAATCTCAAAATTTACAAGATTTGCTAACTTTTAGAAATCTTTTCAATCGAACGATTTATTGAGAAATTTCTATGAATGATTTCAAAACTCCAAAAACATGAAAAAATAATCATTTCATTTCTATGACGAAAAGAGAAATGCGCCCATCCTCTAAAAAATACATAGAACTTAGCTTATTTAATTTGATGTATACGAGATGATGTTAATACTATGTCAATGTAAAACAAATTTAGCAGAGGTCTTGTATGAACAGTTTTAAGTTTAAATACAGGTTCTTCAAATTATCAAGCAAGTAAATGATCGTCTCTCGTAACTTAATATCTTTGACAAGTTTGTTACTTAGCAATGAAAGCATTTAATTAAAATTGGTTCAGGTATTTATAACTTACTGACTGACTGACTGCACGCACATTCTACTTTCAATAATCTTTAGAGAGGGGGCTAAAGCTGAATGATTGAATAGAGACAAGCATATAGAATCGATTCTATTATCTCAACATATATTTCAATAAGTGCATGCTGTTATACTCACGTAACATATCTTCAATCCTTCCTCTAATTCGATTATGAGCCCAAAAATTCCTTAGAAGTCAAATGACCTAATTATGTATTTAAATGATTTAATACTTTTTAATACAAGTATGATAAAAGAATATCGATATCATATGCATTAAGCTCGTCCATATAATTGCAAATGTTTTAATGATATTTTAGTGGCATCTCCTTTAACTTTAAAAAGTAAGAAAAGGTGTTTCGACTCTCTAAGTAACTGAGTGAGTTATAAAGTTTAATTGCTCTTGTCATGTGATGAAAAACAAATATTGATAAAAGAATTACAAAGACGCATTTTAAGCAAATTATAGTCTTAAATCTTATTCTTAATAAAAGTTTAAATCATAACTTTGCAAGAATAGACATGGTTCTTGCCAGCAGATATGAATGTGCAAAGATAAAACTTTGTAAAGAATTTAAATTTAATTGAGGCTTAACAATTCAATTTAGCCGAAAGATAGTCAAAGCCTCTAAATTTTATTTTCAGGAGGAACCTATGGCAAAAGTCAAATCTCAAAATTTACAAGATTTGCTAACTTTTAGAAATCTTTTCAATCGAACGATTTATTGAGAAATTTCTATGAATGATTTCAAAACTCCAAAACATGAAAAAATAATCATTTCATTTCTATGATGAAAAGAGAAATGTGCTCATCCTCTAAAAAATACATAGAACTTAGCTTATTTAATTTGATGTATACGAGATGATGTTAGTACTATGTCAATGTAAAAACAAATTTAGCAGAGGTCTTGTATGAACAGTTTTAAGTTTAAATACAGGTTCTTCAAATTATCAAGCAAGTAAATGATCGTCTCTCGTAACTTAATATCTTTGACAAGTTTGTTACTTAGCAATGAAAGCATTTAATTAAAATTGGTTCAGGTATTTATAACTTACTGACTGACTGACTGCACGCACATTCTACTTTCAATAATCTTTAGAGAGGGGGCTAAAGCTGAATGATTGAATAGAGACAAGCATATAGAATCGATTCTATTTTCTCAACATATATTTCAATAAGTGCATGCTGTTATACTCACGTAACATATCTTCAATCCTTCCTCTAATTCGATTATGAGCCCAAAAATTCCTTAGAAGTCAAATGACCTAATTATGTATTTAAATGATTTAATACTTTTTAATACAAGTATGATAAAAGAATAATCGATATCAAATGCATTAAGCTCGTCCATATAATTGCAAATGTTTTAATGATATTTTAGTGGCATCTCCTTTAACTTTAAAAAGTAAGAAAAGGTGTTTCGACTCTCTAAGTAACTGAGTGAGTTATAAAGTTTAATTGCTCTTGTCATGTGATGAAAAACAAATATTGATGAAAGAATTACAAAGACGCATTTTAAGCAAATTATAGTCTTAAATCTTATTCTTAATAAAAGTTTAAATCATAACTTTGCAAGAATAGACATGGTTCTTGCCAGCAGATATGAATGTGCAAAGATAAAACTTTGTAAAGAATTTAAATTTAATTGAGGCTTAACAATTCAATTTAGCCGAAAGATAGTCAAAGCCTCTAAATTTTATTTTCAGGAGGAACCTATGGCAAAAGTCAAATCTCAAAATTTACAAGATTTGCTAACTTTTAGAAATCTTTTCAATCGAACGATTTATTGAGAAATTTCTATGAATGATTTCAAAACTCCAAAACCCATGAAAAAATAATCATTTCATTTCTATGATGAAAAGAGAAATGTGCCCATCCTCTAAAAAATACATAGAACTTAGCTTATTTAATTTGATGTATAAGAGATGATGTTAGTACTATGTCAATGTAAAAACAAATTTAGCAGAGGTCTTGTATGAACAGTTTTAAGTTTAAATACAGGTTCTTCAAATTATCAAGCAAGTAAATGATCGTCTCTCGTAACTTAATATCTTTGACAAGTTTGTTACTTAGCAATGAAAGCATTTAATTAAAATTGGTTCAGGTATTTATAACTTACTGACTGACTGACTGCACGCACATTCTACTTTCAATAATCTTTAGAGAGGGGGCTAAAGCTGAATGATTGAATAGAGACAAGCATATAGAATCGATTCTATTATCTCAACATATATTTCAATAAGTGTATGCTGTTATACTCACGTAACATATCTTCAATCCTTCCTCTAATTCGATTATGAGCCCAAAAATTCCTTAGAAGTCAAATGACCTAATTATGTATTAAAATGATTTAATACTTTTTAATACAAGTATGATAAAAGAATAATCGATATCATATGCATTAAGCTCGTCCATATAATTGCAAATGTTTTAATGATATTTTAGTGGCATCTCCTTTAACTTTAAAAAGTAAGAAAAGGTGTTTCGACTCTCTAAGTAACTGAGTGAGTTATAAAGTTTAATTGCTCTTGTCATGTGATGAAAAACAAATATTGATAAAAGAATTACAAAGACGCATTTTAAGCAAATTATAGTCTTAAATCTTATTCTTAATAAAAGTTTAAATCATAACTTTGCAAGAATAGACATGGTTCTTGCCAGCAGATATGAATGTGCAAAGATAAAACTTTGTAAAGAATTTAAATTTAATTGAGGCTTAACAATTCAATTTAGCCGAAAGATAGTCAAAGCCTCTAAATTTTATTTTCAGGAGGAACCTATGGCAAAAGTCAAATCTCAAAATTTACAAGATTTGCTAACTTTTAGAAATCTTTTCAATCGAACGATTTATTGAGAAATTTCTATGAATGATTTCAAAACTCCAAAAACATGAAAAAATAATCATTTCATTTCTATGACGAAAAGAGAAATGCGCCCATCCTCTAAAAAATACATAGAACTTAGCTTATTTAATTTGATGTATACGAGATGATGTTAATACTATGTCAATGTAAAAACAAATTTAGCAGAGGTCTTGTATGAACAGTTTTAAGTTTAAATACAGGTTCTTCAAATTATCAAGCAAGTAAATGATCGTCTCTCGTAACTTAATATCTTTGACAAGTTTGTTACTTAGCAATGAAAGCATTTAATTAAAATTGGTTCAGGTATTTATAACTTACTGACTGACTGACTGCACGCACATTCTACTTTCAATAATCTTTAGAGAGGGGGCTAAAGCTGAATGATTGAATAGAGACAAGCATATAGAATCGATTCTATTTTCTCAACATATATTTCAATAAGTGCATGCTGTTATACTCACGTAACATATCTTCAATCCTTCCTCTAATTCGATTATGAGCCCAAAAATTCCTTAGAAGTCAAATGACCTAATTATGTATTTAAATGATTTAATATTTTTTAATACAAGTATGATAAAAGAATAATTGATATCATATGCATTCAGTTCGTCCATTTAATTGCAAATGTTTTAATGATATTTTAGTGGCATCTCCTTTAACTTTAAAAAGTAAGAAAAGGTGTTTCGACTCTCTAAGTAACTGAGTGAGTTATAAAGTTTAATTTCTCTTGTCATGTGATGAAAAACAAATATTGATAAAAGAATTACAAAGACGCAATTTTAAGCAAATTATAGTCTTAAATCTTTTTCTTAATAAAAGTTTAAATCATAACTTTGCAAGAATAGACATGGTTCTTGCCAGCAGATATGAATGTGCAAAGATAAAACTTTGTAAAGAATTTAAATTTAATTGAGGCTTAACAATTCAATTTAGCCGAAAGATAGTCAAAGCCTCTAAATTTTATTTTCAGGAGGAACCTATGGCAAAAGTCAAATCTCAAAATTTACAAGATTTGCTAACTTTTAGAAATCTTTTCAATCGAACGATTTATTGAGAAATTTCTATGAATGATTTCAAAACTCCAAAACACATGAAAAAATAATCATTTCATTTCTATGACGAAAAGAGAAATGCGCCCATCCTCTAAAAAATACATAGAACTTAGCTTATTTAATTTTATGTATACGAGATGATGTTAATACTATGTCAATGTAAAAACAAATTTAGCAGAGGTCTTGTATGAACAGTTTTAAGTTTAAATACAGGTTCTTCAAATTATCAAGCAAGTAAATGATCGTCTCTCGTAACTTAATATCTTTGACAAGTTTGTTACTTAGCAATGAAAGCATTTAATTAAAATTGGTTCAGGTATTTATAACTTACTGACTGACTGACTGCTGCACGCACATTCTACTTTCAATAATCTTTAGAGAGGGGGCTAAAGCCACTTGGAAATGAATGATTGAATAGAGACAAGCATATAGAATCGATTCTTTTATCTCAACATATATTTCAATAAGTGTATGCTGTTATACTCACGTAACATATCTTCAATCCTTCCTCTAATTTGATTATGAGCCCAAAAATTCCTTAGAAGTCAAATGACCTAATTATGTATTTAAATGATTTAATATTTTTTTTATTACAAGTATGATAAAAGAATAATCGATATCATATGCATTCAGTTCGTCCATTTAATTGCAAATGTTTTAATGATATTTTTGTGGCATTTCCTTTAACTTTTAAAAGTAAGTAAAGGTGTTTCGACTCTCTAAGTCACTGAGTGAGTTATAAAATTTAATTGCTTGTCATGTGATGAAAATCAAATATTGATGAAAGAATTACAAAGACGCATTTTAAGCAAATTATAGTCTTAAATCTTATTCTTAATAAAGGTTTTAATCATAACTTTGCAAGAATAGACATGGTTCTTGCCAGCAGATAAGAATGTGCAAAGATAAAACTTTGTAATGAATTTAAATTTAATTGAGGCTTGACAATTCAATTTAGCCGAAAGATAGTCAAAGCCTCTAAATTATATTTTCAAGTGGAACCTTCAACAAAAGTCAAATCTCAAAATTTACAAGATTTGCTAACTTTTAGAAATCTTTTCAATCGAACGATTTATTGAGAAATTTCTATGAATGATTTCAAAACTCCAAAACACATGAAAAAATAATCATTTCATTTCTATGACGAAAAGAGAAATGCGCCCATCCTCTAAAAAATACATAGAACTTAGCTTATTTAATTTTATGTATACGAGATGATGTTAATACTATGTCAATGTAAAAACAAATTTAGCAGAGGTCTTGTATGAACAGTTTTAAGTTTAAATACAGGTTCTTCAAATTATCAAGCAAGTAAATGATCGTCTCTCGTAACTTAATATCTTTGACAAGTTTGTTACTTAGCAATGAAAGCATTTAATTAAAATTGGTTCAGGTATTTATAACTTACTGACTGACTGACTGCACGCACATTCTACTTTCAATAATCTTTAGAGAGGGGGCTAAAGCCACTTGGAAATGAATGATTGAATAGAGACAAGCATATAGAATCGATTCTTTTATCTCAACATATATTTCAATAAGTGTATGCTGTTATACTCACGTAACATATCTTCAATCCTTCCTCTAATTTGATTATGAGCCCAAAAATTCCTTAGAAGTCAAATGACCTAATTATGTATTTAAATGATTTAATATTTTTTTTATTACAAGTATGATAAAAGAATAATCGATATCATATGCATTAAGCTCGTCCATATAATTGCAAATGTTTTAATGATATTTTAGTGGCATTTCCTTTAACTTTTAAAAGTAAGTAAAGGTGTTTCGATTCTCTAAGTAACTGAGTGAGTTATAAAGTTTAATTGCTTTTGTCATGTGATGAAAAACAAATATTGATGAAAGAATTACAAAGACGCATTTTAAGCAAATTATAGTCTTAAATCTTATTCTTAATAAAAGTTTCAATCATAACTTTGCAAGAATAGACATGGTTCTTGCCAGCAGATATGAATGTGCAAAGATTAAACTTTGTAATGAATTAAAATTTAATTGAGGCTTGACAATTCAATTTAGCCGAAAGATAGTCAAAGCCTCTAAATTATATTTTCAGGAGGAACCTATGGCAAAAGTCAAATCTCAAAATTTACAAGATTTGCTAACTTTTAGAAATCTTTTCAATCGAACGATTTATTGAGAAATTTCTATGAATGATTTCAAAACTCCAAAACACATGAAAAAATAATCATTTCATTTCTATGACGAAAAGAGAAATGCGCCCATCCTCTAAAAAATACATAGAACTTAGCTTATTTAATTTTATGTATACGAGATGATGTTAATACTATGTCAATGTAAAAACAAATTTAGCAGAGGTCTTGTATGAACAGTTTTAAGTTTAAATACAGGTTCTTCAAATTATCAAGCAAGTAAATGATCGTCTCTCGTAACTTAATATCTTTGACAAGTTTGTTACTTAGCAATGAAAGCATTTAATTAAAATTGGTTCAGGTATTTATAACTTACTGACTGACTGACTGCACGCACATTCTACTTTCAATAATCTTTAGAGAGGGGGCTAAAGCCACTTGGAAATGAATGATTGAATAGAGACAAGCATATAGAATCGATTCTTTTATCTCAACATATATTTCAATAAGTGTATGCTGTTATACTCACGTAACATATCTTCAATCCTTCCTCTAATTTGATTATGAGCCCAAAAATTCCTTAGAAGTCAAATGACCTAATTATGTATTTAAATGATTTAATATTTTTTTTATTACAAGTATGATAAAAGAATAATCGATATCATATGCATTAAGCTCGTCCATATAATTGCAAATGTTTTAATGATATTTTAGTGGCATTTCCTTTAACTTTTAAAAGTAAGTAAAGGTGTTTCGATTCTCTAAGTAACTGAGTGAGTTATAAAGTTTAATTGCTTTTGTCATGTGATGAAAAACAAATATTGATGAAAGAATTACAAAGACGCATTTTAAGCAAATTATAGTCTTAAATCTTATTCTTAATAAAAGTTTAATTCATAACTTTGCAAGAAATTGACATGGTTCTTGTCAGCAGATATGAATGTGCAAAGATAAAACTTTGTAAAGAATTTAAATTTAATTGAGGCTTAACAATTCAATTTAGCCGAAAGATAGTCAAAGCCTCTAAATTTTATTTTCAGGAGGAACCTATGGCAAAAGTCAAATCTCAAAATTTACAAGATTTGCTAACTTTTAGAAATCTTTTCAATCGAACGATTTATTGAGAAATTTCTATGAATGATTTCAAAAAACTCAAAACCCATGAAAAAATAATCATTTCATTTCTATGATGAAAAGAGAAATGTGCCCATCCTCTAAAAAATACATAGAACTTAGCTTATTTAATTTGATGTATAAGAGATGATGTTAGTACTATGTCATTGTAAAAACAAATTTAGCAGAGGTCTTGTATGAACAGTTTTAAGTTTAAATACAGGTTCTTCAAATTATCAAGCAAGTAAATGATCGTCTCTCGTAACTTAATATCTTTGACAAGTTTGTTACTTAGCAATGAAAGCATTTAATTAAAATTGGTTCAGGTATTTATAACTTACTGACTGACTGACTGCACGCACATTCTACTTTCAATAATCTTTAGAGAGGGGGCTAAAGCCACTTGGAAATGAATGATTGAATAGAGACAAGCATATAGAATCGATTCTTTTATCTCAACATATATTTCAATAAGTGTATGCTGTTATACTCACGTAACATATCTTCAATCCTTCCTCTAATTTGATTATGAGCCCAAAAATTCCTTAGAAGTCAAATGACCTAATTATGTATTTAAATGATTTAATATTTTTTTTATTACAAGTATGATAAAAGAAAATAATCGATATCAAATGCATTCAGTTCGTCCATTTAATTGCAAAATGTTTTAATGATATTTTAGTGGCATTTCCTTTAACTTTTAAAAGTAAGTAAAGGGTTTTCGACTCTCTAAGTAACTGAGTGAGTTATAAAGTTCAATTGCTCTTGTCATGTGATGAAAATCAAATATTGATGAAAGAATTACAAAGACGCATTTTAAGCAAATTATAGTCTTAAATCTTTTTCTTAATAAAAGTTTAAATCATAACTTTGCAAGAATAGACATGGTTCTTGCCAGCAGATATGAATGTGCAAAGATAAAACTTTGTAATGAATTTAAATTTAATTGAGGCTTAACAATTCAATTTAGCCGAAAGATAGTCAAAGCCTCTAAATTTTATTTTCAGGAGGAACCTATGGCAAAAGTCAAATCTCAAAATTTACAAGATTTGCTAACTTTTAGAAATCTTTTCAATCGAACGATTTATTGAGAAATTTCTATGAATGATTTCAAAACTCCAAAACACATGAAAAAATAATCATTTCATTTCTATGACGAAAAGAGAAATGCGCCCATCCTCTAAAAAATACATAGAACTTAGCTTATTTAATTTTATGTATACGAGATGATGTTAATACTATGTCAATATGTAAAAACAAATTTAGCAGAGGTCTTGTATGAACAGTTTTAAGTTTAAATACAGGTTCTTCAAATTATCAAGCAAGTAAATGATCGTCTCTCGTAACTTAATATCTTTGACAAGTTTGTTACTTAGCAATGAAAGCATTTAATTAAAATTGGTTCAGGTATTTATAACTTACTGACTGACTGACTGCACGCACATTCTACTTTCAATAATCTTT
>ARYC01002724.1:0-23923 GCA_000711775.1 Oxytricha trifallax
TATTCAAGGTATCAAAGAACTTCATAAGTTAG
Organism: Oxytricha trifallax; assembly: GCA_000711775.1. Lineage (NCBI taxonomy): Eukaryota > Ciliophora > Spirotrichea > Sporadotrichida > Oxytrichidae > Oxytricha > Oxytricha trifallax. The sequence continues at coordinate 33 of ARYC01002724.1, forward strand.
GCTTTGTTCACAGGGATCTCAAGCCTGAGAATATAATGTTGAACTTTTCACCCGAGAAAGCAACAATTATTGATTTCAACAGAGCAATAAGAGTGGAAGTATCAAGGCTTGGAAGTGTTATGGGAACTCCAGGCTATTATCCAGAAAGAGAAGACTGGAGAGATGGTGACTTTCAATGGGAGGTGTGGGCTATGGCAGCAATAATCATAGAGTGCGATATGCGCGCAATGAATACTACTCTACAAGGTGCGAGAAGGATGCCAAACAAAGAATAAAGCAATTTATTGACTAAACAAGAGTATCTCAATCAATGAAACAAATGGCAGAGTCAATAATAATAAAACCAAACTCAAGATCAGACATATCAATAGAGCAGATAGAGTTGTGGTAAAGTAAGATAAACTTCAGACCTCTCCACATGATCCAAAAGTGCATTTTGAGTGATTAAATTAAATAAATTTACTATAAATTTCACATTAAAACTATTAATAACCCCAACCCCTAACAAATTCCCTACAAATCAAAGCACTTATAAACCTCATTAAGGGGTTTTGGGGTTTGACTCTACTAACTTCAATGTGCTTTGTGTGCATTTTGACGAGCAGCTCACGTTGTATTGATCTGTGTATTTGAATTTAAGTAAGTGCATTTTTTAAATATTATTTGTCTTAAAAATTGCGCTAATTTTGCTCTCTGATGTTTGTTACAATTGAATAGCAATATAGCTAAGCTATTTAAGCACTATTTATGCATGGTAAATTAAATTAATTAAAGATAATTACACTTACACTCTTTGCAGAGGGCTTATATACACTATATAAAATTCATACAAGCAAAAAATACAAAGAAATATTATATTGTTTAGTACTCATTTTTGATATCTATGCACTCTATAAAAGTGCAATAATGTGGGCATATTATTTAAGTGACATTTTTTTATAGGAGCTAAATTTAATTTAATTCAAATTAATAAATTGATTTGCGAAATTTTTGCACTTTTTATTCTAACAATTTTTCAATAGTATTTTGAGAGTATAATTAATAATTTAATGCAATATAAATTACGAAATTTATGACGTTTTACTTTTTAAGAACTATAATATACACTGTTTACAAATGAAGTTATAGGTTACTTATTTTGATATAAATTTTGAAAGCATCGTATCAATAATTTTGTACACTTTTCCTGCTTTTCTAAATTTAAATTAATATGTAAAAGCAAATTTATTATTTGAAATGTATTCTTAGATTTTAGTGTATCAATTAGAGCCCTTTAAATTTGAAATTATTAATTTAGTTTTGATATGATATTGAAGATATAAATACAAATTTAAAATGTGAAAAATAGTCAAATTTTATTCATAATACTTTATTATTTATTTTCATGAGGAAAATTTCTGAAAATTAATATATTTAATACAAATTTCAAAGTAGAATGTTAAGTCAAATTATATCTGGCTATAACTAATACTTGTTAAATGAAAAAAATATTGATTTTAATTCAAACAAATAGTAAAAAATTGGAAATAAAAAAAAGATATATTTAGAAAAAGAAATACAAAGCTTATTTTAGTTTGAAAAAGTGCATTAACTTAAAAACAAATTCAAAATTATTTTAATTATAAAGACTAAATTAAAATAATTAAGTAAATTATTAGTAAACTTTATATTTATATTTTTAACTAAGTATTACTTTACTTCTGTAAAATAGATTGATAATTCCAGAGTAGTATAATTTTGAGCTTTTATGGTATTCCTCTTCTAAATCAATTAAAAAAGGTAATTGGGATAATATGTTATTTGATTTTTTTAACTTCAAATTAAAATTCAATTTAAATATGGACTTATTATTTAAATATTATCTTATTTGTCTGTAGTTTTAGGTTTAAGTTAATCATTAATTCTATTATTTATTGAAATTAATTATATTATTTTCTTGTAGTTAGCCATATTACTATTATTGCTGCTTATTTTGATTTTATTACTATTATAAACCAAATTTTGAATATTATTTATACTACCAATTTTATTTTTGTAGACTAGTTGCTTTAAAGTTATTTTTTCTACTCTTAAATTTCTATTTAAAAACTTTTAGTTTAAGTTCTTGAAATGTCCAAAACAAATATCAAATTTGTTAATAAAGTAGGTGTTCTCTTTGCCAACAATTATCAATTTAATTTAATTAATTTCTATTTTTTATTAATTTTAGCTCATTTTAGTTCTTTCTTTTACTTTATATTTATTTAAGATTTTAAAATGTTCTTGGAAATTCTTAAAAGGAAAACATTTACATATTTTTTGAGATTAAGTGTAATCTTTTTGGAAATTGTTAATTATCAATTTACACTCATAATTTTTAGATTGAGGTAATTAATTTAGTTATTAATCACAATTTCATAGTTATTTTTTTGTAATACACCCATTTATTTGTGGATTAGTTAAAGTAGATTTATGCTCAATTAAAGATTTTTACTAGAACTTTCTAGGTATTTTATCTTAATTACTCTAATAATCTAAACTTAATTAAATCCAACCAAATTTACAGGGCTTAAATTTTCAATTAAAAAACAAAAACAAAATAACAAGTTGATTACATTTTATTTCAATTTTTTTTGGTTTATTACCAATACGTTTTAATTTAATTTAGCATTTAGCTATTAAGAACCCATTTTTTTAATTTAAGATTTTCCATTTTTTAATCTTCCAAGACCATTATTTTTCCTTTGATTTTTAATTTAAAAGAACCCATATTATTTTTCATTTTTAAGAACCCATTATTTTTTTGAAGCTGAAGTAAGAAAGAGAGAACCATTTTTGAGTAAAATTAATCTGCAAGAAATACTGCAATTGATTCAGTGAATCCTTTGAAGAGTCCCTTGAGGATTAAAACAAGTTGATATTTAATTTTATTTTCATTTTGATTATAATTTTTCTCACTTAGAGAAGTTTCTGTTTATATTATTATTATAAAAATTAATTGAAAATTTCTTAATATAAACTAGGGCAAAAGTGAATATTTAAAATTCTGTAAAATTTTAATGAGAAAATTTTTGGATAAATTGTAAACAAATAATTATAATTATAATATTAAATTAAAAAGAAACTTGTTAGGTTTGAATTCTCAAACTATTATTTATTTAGTTATCATAATTATTATTATTATTTATATTATTACTAACCTTCCTCTACTTTAAAATGACTCTCTAAAATCTACATATTTCCATTATTATTCTTCGATTATTTGACTTATCTTTTACTTGTTTCCATTTTAAATTCAAATTAATTAATTTAATTTATAATTTTATTTTCACTTATTTCTAAAATGATTAATTTAATTTAAATTATTAACTTTTAACTTAGCCTAGAGAATTATTGAATTTTAATTAAATCGTAAAGATGTTAGTTTTGAAAATTATAGCGTAACTTATTGGCTTATAAAGCAGAGTTTATCTATATATTAAAAATGCATTAATAAAATTTACAAGATAAGTGAGAAGTGAAAGTAAATTTGAAAATAAATAAAAATAGTGATTTTAGAAAAAATTAAGCAAGCAATTTAGAAGTCATAAAAACTTCAAGTATTAATATGTTCCTGAATTTTAACGCCAAAATATTTTATTATAAAGTATACTATTTTAAGCAACAGTTTAATTCATAAATCCTTGAGGGAAATTGATTCTAGAGCTGCTGTTAAAACATGATAGAAGCAGCGTCTTACTAAATTCTAATTAACTCTGCTAATATTCATGCCTAGCTCTTTCATAAATGCTGCCCAGTACCCCCTAGATTTTGTTAGTTTAGTTATACTTACTTTGAAGAAGCTCTTGTATTTAAAGGGTTTAAGTCTCTATATTTAATCCAAGAGTACATTAATTCAACAGGTGCTATTCTGTAATGATAAGGTCCTAAAAACATAATAGGCAAACTCAATTCCAAATACTTTTTCATTATACTTTGAGATCTGGATAAGGAGCATTATCAAGAAGTATTAAAGTATATGATCTCCAGTCAGCACCAATTTATTCCAGAACTTTTATTAGCTTGCATAGAAAGTACATAAATGAGTGCTAATTAGTTCTTCCATGATTAACTGTGTAGAATAGTTCTCCTGAACTTTAAACTGCAATAATCAAATTCATCTATTTGAGTCTCTGTGAATTTGTAACTCGATTTTTAACGTAAGGGCCAGTCCAACCTCTGTGTCTCTAATCTGTTTAGTTAAGAGTTGATTCATCTATATTGATAATTCTCTTGCCTGCGCTTAAGTTCTCAACGAATTACTAGGCTGCATACTATCGTTGTAACTTACTACTATTGCTATTATGCAAAGTTGAAATCTACTTGATTTATTTGTAAGTCATCATTAACTCGTTCTTTAAGAATCGTCTTATCATTTGCTTACTACACCTTAGTTATATATTCTTCTATAAACTGCGTTGTATATCAGAAACCTGCACAGATTAAGTATCAAACATTAGCATGTTAACTATATGGGAACGTGCTCTGCTGTGAAGTTTTTTATACTTCCCTCTGTTGATTTGTTTTAAATTCCAAAACTAAGCTTTCTTTATAGGACTCTTCAAGTATCTTCTAAGTTTGTAATATGAAATACCCAATCTATCCATTATCTATTAGTAAGAAAATTTTTCTTTATCTCTTAGTCTAAGTGACTCCTCTACAATTTTAAGCTCTTTCTCTTACTGCTTCTTCTCCTTCCCTAACTACTTTAATACTCTACGAGGCACGGTTGCATTAAGTTGTGTATGCTAACCAAACACTGTAATTTAATCTTTGACTTTATGATTCTCAATAACTTTTGCTTCAAGCAAATTTAAATCAAAAATTTCAGCTTAATCAATTAAGCTCTAAGGTTCGAAGTCAGATTACTTATAAGCAGTGTAAAGCTTCAATACCAGCTAACCAAGAGTTCTAATTTAACTATCGTTAAGTAATGATTGTTTAGTTCCTTTCTTAACAGTTTATCTATAAATCTCTTTAGGGTCTATGATGAACCCATCACTTTCAAACTCTAAAATTTCATCACAAGTTTTGTAGAATAATGAAATCATATCTCTTTAACTTACAGATTCTACAATAACATCTGCAACTGTTATGTTTCTTTAATAAAGATATTAGTTGTTAAATAATTCGCTTGATCTTAAGAGTCTTCTGATTAGTTGGAAGAGCTCTGCTCTTCACTAGAGCTGTTATCATCATAATCTTTAACTTCCAATTTGAAGAAATCTGAAAGTCTAGACTGTCGCTTTTTAGAATATGATTCCATAAATGTATTCCTAAATTGGACCGTGCCTGTAAGATTTCATTATCATGAAAAGCACTCTCTTGTTTTAGTAACGGTAGTGTCTTCCCGAATCAAAATTGACCTATAAAAAATGGTGAAAGGCACCTAACTTTTAAATTTTAATGAACCAAGGATAACTTACTGGTATCAATGTTCAAGACTCGCCCAGAAATGCAAAAGTAAGAAAGAGCTATACAACTTTCTTGCCCAAGACTGCCACGCTTTCTTACCCAAAGCAGACTCCACCAACATTTATTTCCTTAAGTAAATCATAAGAGCAGAGAAAGAAGTAACGATTAACTTACCCCTGTAACTGTTATTATAGTATGTAAGAAGAGACGCAGTCAAAGTGTCAGCAGTGCCTCAAATCGATGGACTTACAGTTTAAGACTTTATCGATTATGCAAGAGGATCTGCAAGACTGCTGTAATACTTGCCAGATGAACGAGATTGGGTCCACATAGACAGATAATGGATCTGTGACTTGCTCTTCACCCTAGACACCGAAGGTGTCTCCCAGATGATTCATGATGCAATGCTCTAACAAAGAGAAAAGCTAGAGTAAAACAGAGATCTCGTTATAGAAATGAGACCCGAGTTCGTGGACGCTCTCAGCAGATGCCTTAACTTTAGCAGTAAGTTTACTCTCTCTTAATTTCGTGTGTAGCTGAGCGAGGTAAGGCTGTGAATCTAGTAAAGGATTCATCTAAAAGAAAGAGAACTCGTGATTAAATGGAGGAAGTAAAAGATTATGAATAAGCTTTAAAATAAGATAAGCAGGATTTCTTGCAGTAAACTAAAAAGTTGAAACAAGAACATGACAACATGGAAAGTGAGTTGCTTGACTTACGCAAGATGAGAGACCAGTTTATGCTCAATAACAACTAATTGAGCCTGCTTAGCGCAGCTGAGAACTTCAGATTTTGAATGCTGCTGCTTCTATTCCTTCATGAATCTCTATATACTATTAATAGCAAAAACTTGAATTTGGGGAATTGCTTAAAAAAATTAAGATAAATCTCATATTCTTAATCTTGGTTTTCTCTCTGGATTTTTGTGATTTATGTCGCTTTAAAAGTGCCTCCTCTTACTAGAGGCCATCTTCAACCATCTTTCCATCGTCTCTTCATTCTCTGGCAACTCTGTATAAGTGCAAGTAAATGATTTATCTCTAGCACTGCGACGAGTATTGAGGTCTCAATTTTTATTTTGTTCTTTGATTAATTCAAGCTTTTGTTATCCTTTCACTAATCTCCTCTTTGAACTTCTAGAACTTTAGTTACTCTTAGATCTTGATCTGCCTGGAGATTTAGTAATCTCATGGTGCTACCGCTTTAAGTTGTTCTGCACTAACTACTATACCAGTGCAAATGGTTTATCTTAAAGCACTGGATTTTGACTCATCTTTTCTTCTATTAACTCTATGATAGTTGGTTAATAAAATCCCAATTTACTTTATTAAGGTAGTTCTTCAACTGAGGCAGAATCATTAAGTTCTTAAGATTTTTCTTTCTTTTCTTCATCAATTAAATTGATAGCTTCATGATAAGATTTCTCTGTTAGCTTAATAAGATGCTCAACAATTTCTCTAACGTGCTTATCACTCTCTTCCTTAGAAGAAACTTCTGTAGATATCTATTCTTGAGGCACTTAGTTTGGCTGAATTGAATTTTCCATTACTTCGTATTGATTTTACAAAATTGATTATACAGAATTGTACTTGAGATCAAGAATAAGGTCTGCTTCACTTTACTAAACTACGAGAAGCTGCTCTGCACTACTTTTAGAAGCTAGTTTATATAACACCCTCTGCCATCTACCTTTAGTGTTGAGCCTACCAATTCTACCAATGATTTATTCTTCAGATCTTTTTGTAAAATCATCAGCGATAATTAAATAAGAACCACCATTTTGATTGATTTCATCATTGGTTTAAATGTCTGTGCCTCTACCCTATGCTTCATTTAACAAGTAAATTCCATAGTTCTTGCTTGCATTCTTCATTAAATACCTACCTTCAAGGGTAGCTTCAATTACAGCAGCCTGGCGATGGCTGAAACTTGTGAAATCAAAAGTTGAATTTTAAAGGCCTAATTCAATAGTGCTGTAATTTGTAGAGGCAACAATTAAAACTGGTGAATTATCGATTTATTCCTTTATGATTTCCTTCAATTTTGACAAGTAATCTGATTGATTTGAATAGATCAGCAAGTCTGGCAGCTACGTTTTCTTGTCTCCTTGTAACTTATCAAGAGTAGGGAATACTACAGGTGTGCTTTACAAAGCTAGTTTAAGACAATTTTCTTCAGTTTATGAAAGATGACTTCCTGAAAAGCCAACAATACTTTTGGCTTGTTTGAAAAAGTTCAGTTGATTAATAATGTTTTCAGTTGAACCATCGAATAGAATCCAATCGTATTCATCAACTATAGCGATGCTCTAGTTCCACACAATCACGAATTTTGAGTTTTTCATTTGTTTTTTTAGTTGTGGCTGAGTATAGAAATAAATGCCTGTACTTTATGCAACTAAGTTTAGATTAGAATTAAGGGACATTGCATTGATAACTTTTTAGTATTTCTTGAAATCTCTCTGCACTAAGTGTTCATTTTTACCAACTATGAATAAGGATAGCTAGGTTTTCATAGCTATTAGAATGGCTAATGCAAAGCAAATTAAAGTCTTGCCATTCCCAATGCCAAAATGAATCAAATGGTTAGCTTGCAAGTTATTACAAATATAGTTGATGCATAAAACTTGAGAACTATATAACTTGAATCCAAGATTTTGCTAAAGCTTATCTAAATCTTCACTGACACTAAGCCTTTCATTTTAAGGCTTTAAGTTGAAAGCCCTTGCTAGTTAGTGCAGAGAGTTAGCGCTTTCAAAGATTTAAAGTAATTCAGCAACAGTTTAATCAGAGAATTCTTCCATGTTTCGAGGGAGTTACAAAATTCTTTAAATTTCAGAGCAGTCGCCATTTAAACAATTTTCAATAATATTAATTGTGAGGCTTGCATTCTTTTCTACTTAAGATTCAATTATTTGCTGCTGAAGCTTTCTGATTTACTCAATCTTTCCAACCCACTGCACGTCTCTACTCTGCAGTCTTTATGCAAGGCCTTTCATAAAATAAAGCATAGTGCTTTGATCGATAACTTCTTACTTCTGTAAGAATGTAACCCTTGTTAATGAAATATAGTCTTTCAAAGACTCAGCAGTTGGTGAACAGCTTAGAGCACAAATTCTCACAAAAGACTCTGTTTACTCAACTGGAATATCTCTGATTAAATGCAAGCCACAGTCTTGCTTGAGTATAGTGATGAATGGCACATTCAATATAAAAAATGAAGCAGGTATAAGTCTTTATACTTGAGAATCAATTAAGAATAATAACCAAGTTTCACGCATAAGTTGAATCACATAAGGGTTCGTATCATCCAAATTTTTTACTTAAGCAAGCTATTTTGTAAAGGCTGAAACTGAATTGATGAATCAAAACCTCAAAACCCCTTAGTGAGGTTTATAAGTGCTTTGATTTGTAGGGTATAGTTGGGGTCTTATTGGAGTTAGTAGAGAAAACGCATGTTTTTAATGAATTTAATGAATATTTATAGAGTATTACTGTACTTAATTCAAACAAATTTTATCTGCTTATCTTTGTGATACCTCTTGAATTTAGCAGTTTGCAGTTGTTCTAGTATATCATCCAATGATTATCGTGGATATGCTGGAGCTTTTACGATGACCATCTCAACTATCTTCTTAATTTCATTGCATATTTCATCTTGCTTAATATGTTTAGCAGCCAAACTTATTGATTATTTCTCATGTTTTGTTCCAAGTATGACATACTTTCCATATCGCACTCTAAGATAATTGCAGCTACCGCCCAAACATCCCATTACACAGAGCCATTTGTCCATTTCTCTCTTATAGGGAAGTATCCTGGAGTGCCTAAAACCTTAGCTAAAGTCACTATCTCTTGTCTTATTGCTCTGTTGAAATCTATGACTACTACTTCTAAAGGGCAGAGATTTAGCATTACATTTTCTGGCTTCAAATCTCTATGAACATACCCTAGATCATGGAGCTCTTTCACACCCTTAGTCATATCTGTGAGTATCTCATTCAAATCATCAGGATATCTATTATGGTAGAGATACTCTCTTAGAGTCATTTCAAACTTCTTGAGTCTCAAAGCAATAAAACCATGACCAAGTATAACTCCGTCGAGCTTAGCTAAGTTCTTGCATTATCTTTTCTAAGCCTCTCTCAGTACTATGTATTCATTTGCAAACTCATTTTAATATTGCTCGTTCTTAATGAGATACTTGAATGGATATACCTTGTATGCGAATTCATCAACAACTATAAGTTTTACCTTGTTAGGTACGTCAATATTCAAATAGTTTTCAATACAGCTGCTTATGTCGACTGCATTTAATGCAGGTATATACATTGCTCTCTCTTATAAGCATGCAATATACATACCATTTGCTGGTTGGTTCATTGACTCAAACCGCTTCTATCTCTTAAGTCTCTCCTACTGCTCTATTTGTGAATCAAGAGAGTTATTTTTTCTTTTAGCAGGTAAAAGCTTTTAAATTTCCTCATCTTTAATCAGGAATTCGCTTAGATGATGCCTTTGCATATGTCTCTTTACTTTAGCTGAGTGAGTATAAGACTTCATGCAGGTAGTGCATTAGTATCTACCATCTACTTTATGATGCTTGAAGTAGATCTTAGCTCTACCAGAGTGTACCTCTTTGATGTGTCTCTTCAAGCTTGACTCAGTTGAGAAGAAATTTTAGCAGTCTTCACATTAAAATGTTTTAATTTTTTCTATTGGTTGCTGTTCCTTATCTTCCTCAACCAATTCAACTTATGTTTAAACTCCCATCTCAGCACTCTACTTCTTGTTTTAAACTTAAATTTTAAAGACCTCAGCTTCAAACTCTAGAGCTCTTAGCTCTACCTCCTTTTCAATATAAATTACTTCTGGTTTCTTGGAGGAGCCAAAGTTGAGCAATGATTAACCTGTTCCAAGAGAAACTGCCTTACGATTTAAGTTAGCCGCCATGTTTAAATTCAAATTTAAATTTCTATTATTAATAAGTAAAAACCTCACTGGCTATACTAACTTTGTATAGGAGCTGGCACTGCAACAACAATGGTTGATCTTAGGTGTTAGACATCATATTTATACTTAGTTTATAACTATAAATTTTCTAATTTTATGCTTAATATTTTTATTTTGGTACCAACTGAGAATAAATTCAGGTTGGTACTGGTACCAATTAGGTTTTGAACCATTTTGGAACTTTTCCATTAAAACCTCATTAGTTAAAAACTAGGTACTAATTAAGTTTTGGTACTATTAAATTGGTACCAATTAAATTTAAACGAATTTAGTACCGGTACTAATCAAATTTAAACAAATTTAGTACTAATTTAATGGAACTAAATTGATAAAAATGGAGCTCCATCTCTGAAGTTTGTTACAGCTTCTGCCAGCTTTCTCCACGTATCCTTACCAGGTTGACCTCCTATAAGATGCCCATATTTAATACTAAGATTTTTAACAGTAGGATCCAGAACTCTATATATTAAAATTTGAAATTCAATAACAAGAGAAGGAACAAGGATGGAATCTATAAGTACTGCAATGAAGAGGGTTGAAGCTTAAGAAATGATCTCAAGATTTAGAAGCAAGGAAGATCTCTATCGATACCTCACTTAGCATGGTAAGCATGTGACATATACTTAATCATATACTATAGTGGGTTTATTCCTTCCAACGATGGAAGGTACCAAAATTTCATTCTTAAAAGCTATACTCTGCGATGAGAAGAAAGCCTTCAAAAACAGTGAAATAAAGTTGATAGATATACCAAACTACCCAGAGATTTCAGTCACTAATCTCTACGAGGATGCGATGAAAGATGAAGAGTTGGTAGTTTATCCTTCCTACCAAGAAACAACTCTCTAACAAGCTTCCAGAAAGGAGCTTCTTCTTTGGAGTTCTTGGCACTTTAAGAGAGAGTTATCTCAGAGAGATCATTGAAGAAGCTCACAAAAAACGCTACTCTATTTCTCCTGAAGATTAAAAGAAGCAAGGCATACTAATAAGCGAGACCTGGCTCGCTGAGCTTAAGAAGCATCCATTCCTCTCTCGTAAGCTTTGATTCATAACTTTGTAGGGAAACCTGGAACTGGTATATTCCTAATGAAAGAGCATGCGAAGGTTCACAGAGAGAGAAAGTCATAGACTATTTATGAAGTGAGCAAGAGACTTTATAAAGATGTTTAAAAGCCAGAAGAAATGAACATAGATGCAGGAGCTGGCACAAAGAGAAGAAATATGGGTCCAAGTAAGCCATAAGAAGAGGAGAAGAAAGAGAAGCCAAACCCCTTTATGGGCCAATTTAATATGTGAATATATTCATTCGTTTAAATCTAAAACTTATTTATAAACATTCATTCTTCCTTCTCTCGCACAAACTGTTGTCTTATCTACGCTTACTCTTTTACAGCTGCTTTGAATCAAGTCTACTGTATCGATAGGCAAGTCATGCATAAGATGATACAGCAGCAGCTTCTTGTAGTGAGTCTTGATTTAACTCCAGTAGAATTCTATTCCATTAAATTAAGGACTATAAGGAACGTTATAAACAGGAGTTAAGTTTAGGTCTTCATAAGCTTTCTTAGACTCCTTAGTCTTATGAACTGAAAGGTTATCAGCAAACAGGATGATCTCTTGGTTGCTATACTTCTCTCTGAGCTTATGTAGGAACTCTATATACTACTCTCGCTTAATAGAGCGAGGGTGAATCACATAACTCTCTAAGCCTGAATCTTCACTTATACTAGCTAAAATTGCATGGGTAACTACCTTCACTTTTTAGTCATAAACTTCTATATTATCATACTTCTTATACCTAGACTTATTAATAAAAGTGTTGAAAGTAAACACAGCTTCATCTGCATGTATGAACTTGATGTTATTATCAATAGCTCTCTGCATTTAATCATATATATAGTTTAAATTATTACTATAAAATGGCACTGTAAAATCAATCACTCTCTTCACTCTGTTGACAGTCTTGAAAGTCATACCATTTCTTCTATAAATGTTGGCTATAGTCTAAGGAGAGATGCGCATATCAGGAAACTTGCGATGAAACATTACAGCTCGCTAGTCTAGAGGAAAGTGTGCCCAATACTTTAAAGTCTTAGAGTCACAGAGGTAGTCAATATGATGCTGTGAGAACTTTTATTTTCTAGCAGGATGCTTTCAAGTACCAGAATTAAAATGCTAAACAGCTAACATGCAGTGATATCTAACAGTAGAGGCACTCTTGTGTAAGAGCTTTGCAATAGCTGCATAATTCAATACTGGTTTGACTTAATCTATATTAATACTCGTACCATACCTAAGCTGAAGCAGTAAATCTAAATATTTCTCATCATAAATCGACCCTAAATTTCGCTAATTTCTATTTCTCATTTTGTAAATAGACCTAATTTCTCTACTAACCCCAATAAGACCCCAACTATACCCTACAAATCAAAGCACTTATAAACCTCACTAAGGGGTTTTGGGGTTTTGAATACATAATTAGCCAAGCCTAGAGCTTGCCTGGCATTAGGTGAACGTACCAATAAGAGAATTGATTCTTGTATAAGGGAGTCTTCAACTTGCACTTATTAACCTGTATAATAACCTAAAGCAGCTAAAAAGATACGAGGCTTGGAATCTTGATCTAAATTTTCATTGCTTTATATTAAATTCACAAGCAAAGAGAACAGGTTGTAGTTTGTTTGCTGATCATCTACGTTCTCAAAATTTTGTAAGAATGATAAAAGTGACTAAGTGTTGCGTGCCACTATTTCTTGTAAAATGTCAGATCTTTAATAATATTTAGAATTTTCGAAATTCTCAAAGTGCTTGATTAACATCTCATGGCCGATGATCGCGCCATAGTTAATAGAGAGCTGAGGTAAGTGCTCTTAATTATGTGTTTACTCATTTTCAAAGCTTACGTTAGTAGTAAAGATGCTTTCCTTGACCTCTTCGAATGTTGCAGTAAGATCAGGTGGCTCTGAAATTACAGATTTACTTTCGAGGCTGTTCTTTACTTACTTAGGTTTATTGTTATTGATAAATTTTCTCACGACATTCTTAAAATCTTTAGTCTTGTCAAAGCCTGCAAAATCCTCCTACTACAGCAGCAAACTTAAACTATAGTTGTTTTAGTGCAGGAATTCATTTACACGATTAATTTTAGCACTATCTTGTGCATTTTTATAATCAGATTTGATGCCTTTGACTTTACCCGCTTTCTCAACATTTACATTGGCTAGAAAATTTTCAAAAATCTGAGGTAAGTTTTCTTGCTCTGGTGCCGACTCTGGCACCTGTTAATCATTAATAGGTTCTAATTAGAAGGTAATATCAAAGATTTAAGCTTACCAGCTTCCTCATTGTGAAGTTAAGGAGGGTCGATTTAAGAGGCCATCTAAAATCTAGGGTCTGGATTCATCTATTTTATGGTAGATTTTAATGATTAAGTTGATTGGATTTTAGTATTAAATAGCTGGATTATTAAAATCTTGACTGGATTATTGATTCTTAACTATATAAAAAATCACCTTTTTGTATATATCCTCCGGATTTATTGCAACCTCAATTAAAATATACTTCAATAAGTAAGCCTTCACTATTACTAATATAACTAGTAGCGTTTAGTTGCAAGGCGATGAGTGGTCCAAGAGCTGTAATAATTTTTAGCAACTTTGGAGCACGAGCCCATGCAAAATTGGCTTTTTTAAAAAATGGCGAAATCCGAAAAAATTTTTTAATTCAAAACCTTTCCCCGTCTATAACTGAATAATGGCGGGTAGAAATGTGAAGATAGGAATATCTAGAAGTTAATGGCACTTAAAATAGAAAATTCGGGTCATCAGTTTGGACCTCGAAAAATGGCTTCTGGCTTAGCCAAAAAGTCTGGCTTTTAAGGTTCAGGTCAGTAGGATAGTATACCAATCTTGAAAAATTTCACGAACCACTCAGACAACCTACTGGATTTTTAGTTGATCTGAACTTAGAATTAAAAATCACACTTAACTCATCTAACTAATCATATAACTATAAAAATATCTAGGTGCCATAATATTCTCAACCCTTCTTCTTCTTCAATTCTCTAGATCGGCTCCCTCAAATTAAGTTAAAATCTGTCCTTTTAAATTTCGTTATTTATCGATATATTTAAAACTTTTTATCAACTTATAAATTCTATGTGTACATACGTATTGGGGTTTATATATATTAATGTCATATAAATCTTGCTATTTCTCCACTACTATTCTATATGATCTCTACTAACCCTAGAAATCAAATACAAAAGCATCATATTTAAGGGGTTTAAGGGTTTTAAATAGATGTCAGATTAAAGGAGACAAAATTTATTCAAGATCAGGGGTGAGTAAATGTGAAGAATGCCCGAACCCCTTACAAAATATTTTGCTTTTATAATCCATTCTACTCGCTGTTATGGCATATATTCTTTTCATGATAGTTACGAATTTAAGATAAGATTCAAATTAAGAGGCTTCAGCTATACTTAGAATATTAACAAATTTCTTACAGATAATCTCTTCAACTAGTTTAATTGATCTTTAATGGCCTGAGACTCTGAAAAGTTTCTATAGAGCTTTTAGCATTTTAGGCGAGACCTCAAGTAGACTCATTTCTTTTGACTGTTTTGTATTTGAAACTATTCTGAAAAACGACTCAAATTCTTTGATATATTTTAAAACTCTACTAATTGGTTTTTTGCCTATAGCACTGATTATATTATTTTAGATATTCACATTTATCGTAATACTTAAACCATATTGATTATATCTATTCAAACTAATGAATAAAGCAATAATTAATTTAATAAAAATAGTTTTTTCATTCTTTAGACTCTATTAATTAAGCCTCTTATTAAAATAAAATATTTTAGTGATGTAAAAATAGCTAGATACAATGATTTATTCTTTATTTAAAAAAATAATATGTCAATCAACAACAAAATCTCCCAGTTTTGCGGGGAAGCTTCCTGCACTAAGTTATGATAAAAATGCTCCCAGGGAAATATTCTCTTTTTATTAAATTAATCTTTATATAACTATCAACCAACCTATGGACGAATTTCATTGTTATAATTATACTTAAATTATTAATCAATTAGAGAATAACTCAATAATATGGATTCTAAGCACAATTCCAAGCACTATCTTGTTTCTTGTGAATAACTGTTATCTAAGAACTCTTAGCCATGTTTGCCTGGAATAGAGCCACTATATATATTTCTTAAGTATTCGAGTCTATATGTTTTTATCTAAACTACAAGTAATACAATTCCTAAAATACATCTATATCCTCTTTTTGGTTAATAAGTTCCATGATAGTATTCATTATTTCTAAAAATGTTGTAACTATCCAATCAACTGTAATTAATTTACTACCCCTTACGTCATATATTATCAAATAATATATCTTAAAATTCTTTCATTATTGTAATTAACACACTCAATTAACATTTTTTGAACTACTTTAAATGATGTATCAATTTCCTCTTAATAATTAATGGGACTTAGAATTTTTTAATTTATGTAAAATTTATTAAATTTTTCATTAAAAAAGTTCATAAAATTTCCACAAGTGCAGGAAGCTTCACCCCTAAGTTTTATTCTAACATTTGTGATAGAGATTTATTCGAGGGATAAATCTACAGGCTTTTAAGAAATGGTCGATTGTAACAATAATTGTCACAGTTTATTTTCTACATCCATAAGTAACAAAATACATATTCTAATTATTTTACTGCATAAACTTGGAGGGTAAAGACTACTTATTTCAAGATATGCAGGTAAAATAAAAAATTTATGATTATTTTATTCATTAAATTTGGAAAGTTTAGAATGCTGGACAGGAGACCATTTAAAATACAGTTTTGCAATTGGGATGCCATTTATGATATTTTGGGTATTTTTAACACCAACAATAGCTTTTGGTCATTTATTAAGAAATAAAAATAAACTCTAGCAACCTTAGTTCAAACAAAAATATCAGACGCTATATTTAGGATTGAAGGAAGAGTGCTTTTATTGGGAATTCATTAATATCTCTCGTAAATTAATAATATACTCAATTCAATTTTATTTATAAAGTGTTTCTAGTTGCAGTAAATATATTCCTTCAAACACAAGCAGATTTTTTCAAAGCGCTTTTAACTTTGATGATTATTAAATTTAATATGTATAAACCACAATACATATATGCGTGATAAATGTATAAGTTGGTATAGTGATGATTTAATATCGATAAATAGCGAAATTCCAAACTTCACAATTTAACTTATTATAGGGCCTTCAAAGTGCAGTTTCCAATGATCAGTAATGTGGGAAAAAAGTTCGAATTTTATTTCGGTCCCATACTTTACCATTGGATAGAGCACAGTGCGTAGATGAAGAATATGTGGTCCTTACCCTACTTTTGACATCTGTGAGCTGAGTTGCGTCATTTGCAAGGTTCATGGGGCACTCGTTTTGAACCTCCCTCTTTTCCTTAATTCAAATTT
This sequence comes from Oxytricha trifallax, assembly GCA_000711775.1. NCBI lineage: Eukaryota > Ciliophora > Spirotrichea > Sporadotrichida > Oxytrichidae > Oxytricha > Oxytricha trifallax. Next base: position 16,968 of record ARYC01002724.1, read on the forward strand.
TAATTAAATTATTAATACTATTAAATTTTAAAACTTAACTACTATGGTGGAATTCAAAGGACCATAGTCTCGTTCATGTGCACTTGCTTTAGCTCTCAATTCCTGCAAAAGCGTAGACTTCATGTCTCTCTTGCCTGCGGTCATTATTTCCAACCAGTGCAATAAAATCCCAAGTTTAATCGAGCAGGGGTTTTGGGGTTTTGAAGGGCTATAAGCATTTATTATTAAGCTTATTTTAATTCAGCTAAAATTTAATCGATTTAAACACATAAATTTAACAATCCACTATCAATATACACTACAAATCAACCTCAATGTATATAAAATTCAATATATTGATATATAAAGAACAAAAAATATTTATTTAAATTATCTTATTGTATATAAATAAAATTTGATATTCTTATATTTTTATCTTCATATTTTATATTTTATTCTAATTTATTTTGACTTTGTATTTTAGCTATTTTTTTAGTTTTTATTTTTTTACTTATTTTTATGAAATAAAATTTCTATTATAACTCAATTTATAATTTCAAAATTTTCGTTACCAAATGAAATAATATGTTTATTTTATCTTACTATATTTTATAATTAATTGATATTATTTTACTATATAGTTTCAATGATTGAAAAATTTTACTCATGAATATAATTCTTACTTAAAATTTATATTTTGCTTACATTCCTTAGTGAATATTTTTAGAAAATAGTTAAAGTATCATTTGTTTCATTTTATTCAAAAGTCTAAAATGTTATTTATAAATTCTTTACTAATATTAATTTAACTCAAATTTACTATGATTATTATAAATAAACAGATAATAACCAATATTATATACTTTTATAAAATCTACAACATAATGAATAAATACTTAATATAGAAATAAATAAAAATATTAAACAAATTTCTATCAATTTATTTGAAAATATTTATTAAATTAATTAATATATTAATAAAATTATAATTTATCATGTCTCACTATGAACTAGTCTCTGAATCATATTCATTATCTTCATAGTCTGATTGTCTACCTTTACTTGCCTTAAAGTTTGCAGTTTTAGCTTTGGTATTGAGTGATTTCTTGATTTACTTGGAATTTTTGGAAATTTGCTGCTAATTTTCATTGATATCATCTGCCTTTCTTAAATTGCCTCTCTTCTATACAAGTTAATAATTTCATTTAGAATTATTTTTCTGAGGAATTGACAATTAATGTAAATTGAAAATGTTTTGCTGTAGTTAAGATTTATGTATGATTTTCTAAACAAATGCATTCAGGTTTCCCCATTTGTTTGATACTAAAGTATAATTCAAATTTTAATAAAACTAATTTAATATGCTGCCTATTTTCAATTTTTCTGACTTAAATAAATTTGGAATCAATTTTGCATTATAAAAAGTGTTTACGCTTCCAAGGTATTTCTATTCAAACTGATAAATAGGAATTGAATGAATCTTATCTATGAAATTGTTTTAAACTTTATTGATTCTTGCATCTAATTTATAAATTGTGCCAAATTAATTAAAAAAATACCACTCATTTGATATTCTTTTTAATACTATAAAATTGGACCGTTTGTTGTTTTACAGTTAAATCAAAACTGGTGAATGATTATGCTTATTTACACATCTAAGATATTCCCAGATTTTTAATTGTAATTTTGAATTTAAAATAAGGTGAGAGATTCAAATGCTTCCAACTAATATTAATTAAATTTGCTATCAATAATTAATCCTTGCAATTAATCAATATCAAAGAGTATATTTTGGAAAATTGAATTCTTTAGTTTTTGATTATCATTGAGTTCTAATATCGAATGCTATATAATTTATTCCTTGCATATGTATAGGTGAAACCCATAAATAAGTTAAAACTATGGAATAATTCTTAAATTTGTAGGGGAAATTCCTGTTAAATTGAATATATTTTAGATTTCTAATTGAAATCATCTAGAGAAATTGAACAATTTATATTGTTCTCATACATTGGTCCTTAAAGAAATGCTAGAAATTTGTAGGAATATTGGAAATTAATTATGAAGGTTGTAGGAAATAAATTTGCTCCAACTTATCTTAATTCCCACTTATTGAATTAGTATTGGATTCATCTTATTCATGGAGGAATTTTGAATGTATATTGGCAACAATAGTTTTAGTCTAAGGTTTAAAACTTAATAATTAGGTATTAATCTACTAACTTTGTTAGTTTATGATAATATTTTGTTGATCAAATTGATTTTATAAATCTAATGATAAAGTTTTCATAACCTAATCCATTTAACTTTATGTTAAATTTATTTACTTAAGTGTTGGTGAGTTATTTGCATTTGTTGATAAAGTAGAATTTTAACCACCCATAGTTTAAATTTGTAATTATTTACTTGGATTAGGAGGAACAGAGCTTGTCTATTACTAAGACCCATTGTTCTTATTATTGCCACCCATCGCTTTTAAATGATTTAAATTAAAATTAATCAAGAAATCTAAGTTAAGTGAGACTTATAAATTATTTTATAAGAAATTATTATAAAAATTATTATATAAAATTATTTTATGTAAATTTGTTGAGTAGGGGGATAAAAAATTGGTAATTTTAATTAAAATATAAATTATGAAAAAACTTTGCCACCCTATTTTATTATGATTGATATAAAAATTAATATAATAAGATGTATTATTAAAACATAGACAAATAAAGTTTTCTCTAAAATATTATTTATAAATTTTAAACATTTTACAATTTAAAGCAAAAATATTTGTAAGTTATTTAATAAAATTTACTTATTTATTGAATAAAGGTAAAAAGTTACTTTAGAAAATTGAATAATTTTATAATATAAGTTTTAATCCAAAAAAATATATATGAATGAAAGTAAATTTATTTTAAGATTAAGAGTAAATAATTTAAATAAAAGTCTACAATTCAAAGAAAATTTATATTTAATATCATAGAATGTTAAAGTAAAATTTGAGCTTATAATATAATATTTTAACTAATCAAGAATAAGTTCTATTAAGAACCAATATAAGAATATTCATATGGCTTACTATAATGTGAAATTTTTGTAATAAAATTTTCGAAATATATTTATTTCAATATAACTTAAAGAAATTGTCATGATTTAAATTCAAATCTGAATTGTTTAACTATCGATTTGTGAATTGGCTAAAATTCTATTCTTAATGCTGTAATTCTAATTTTGAAATATTCCCAAGAGTAAATTAATTCATTAAAGTAGCAATAACTTTAGGAAAGCATTATGCTCAAAACTCTAAAGAATTCAAGTAATTATCAAAGTGTGCAAGTATCTCTCTATTTTAAACATTCTTTAAATTTGAATTATAAATTTTAAAATATAAGATATTTTAAATTATATGATTTATAAACACTTAACAAAAACCATCATAGGTTCAATTAATAATAATATTTATATTTAATTTTTATAATTCATAAGAACTATGTTTGGATATGTATAATTTTTATGAAGCAAATAAATCTTTAATGAATTAGTTTATATGCAATGAATTAAATTAGAAATATGTTACAAACTGAACTTTGATTCAATAATATCTCAAATTTTTTATAAATTTGAATTCATATTATTTGAAAGAACTTGATACTGTTAGAAGCTTTCATAATTTAGAATTCTAATATTCGCAATGAAGGATATAAGAATGACATGGATTAGTTGTAAATAAATGAAGTATTGAGATTTTTTTGTTTAACATTTAAGTATTTAATTATCAAGACTAATATTTATTTTACTCTTAAAAATATATCAAGTATAATTTAGAATTTTTAGTAGTTAATAAATCAAAGTTAGTAAAGAATTTATAAATTTATAAGTATTAATCATCAATATTTTTACAATCCTTCTTATTATTATAAATCGATTGAATTATAATTAAAGGTAAATTTAAAATATTAGAACTTACAAAAACAATAATAATCAATTGTAATACAGTATGATAAAATTCTTACACAGGAATAAAAATTATATTGAACTTTTATAAATTTTATAATTTAAATTTATAATTAAATGGATAATCAATTGTATATGAATTTAAAATTTATAAACATATGATATCAAAAGATAATTTTTCAATTTTTAGTTTTATATTGAATTGTTATGAATTTATTTTCATAATCTAATGACTAAATTAAAAGTTTATTGAATTATATGAAATGAAATCTGTAAGTTTACTAATATATTATTGCTAAATTTGCTATCAAGATTTAATTTTCCACAATAAGCTTATAATAATTCAATTCTGGAATGCTATATATTTTAATGTTATATAAGAAGATTTTACTATGTTATTTGTGAGAGAGATATGAATCCATAAATAATTACTTCAATTCGTGTCTCTTAATAAAATCAATATTAAATTCCATAAATTGTATTCCATTTCGCTATGTATTTCTGTCTAAATAATTTAATAACATAAAGGATTGCTAATATAAAAAATTTATATATATTAATTAAAAAATATATAGAATTGTTAAAAAATAAAGTCTTTGTTTGACATTGATACTTTGAATTATATTTCTATACTTATTTATATTAAATTTTAATTCTAGAAATACTTAAAAATATTGATAAAAAGCTTTTTATGCTCTAAATTTCTTAATATACTTAAAAATGTAAAATAGAGATGAATTTGCTGTAAAAAATAAAAAAATATAAATTATATGAAAATTTTAGATAAAATTTATGTAAAATTAAATAGAGATTGAAAATATATCATTTTAAATATTAAAGTTCTAAATGAATATAAAAAGAGAAATAATTTCTTAAAAATTCATGATCTTAAATCTAATTATTTTTCAAATAGACTTAATTTCCTAATAATAATTACTTTGGTGCTGGTAGGAAATCCGCATGCGGACATCGGATCATGCTGAAGGCATTTCATAATAGTGAAAATGACTATCTCATTATAGTAACAGTGCTGTCTTCATGAGCCAATATTTGGATATTTAAAACGGCTGATGGCACCTCCTATTAGAATTTAATGAACCAAGCGTAACTTACTGGCATCAATTTTTAAGAACTAGCTTAGAAGTGCAAAAGCAAGAAAGAGCTCTACAACTTTCTCACCCAGGATTGTCGGGCCTTCTTACCCAAGCTGATTCAACCAACATTTACTTCTTCAAGTCCATCATAAGAGCAAAGAAGGAGGTAAGCATCTCTCCTTAATTGTAACCGTCTTCATAGTACATCAGAAGAGAAGACGTCAAATTGTCCCCAGTGCCTCACATAGAGGGACTTACAGTCCAGGACTTCCTCGATTATGCGAGCGACATCCCCAGACTACTCAACTTTCTCCCTGATGAGCGAGACTGGGTCCACTTAGACAGGCAATGGATCTGTGATTTGCTCTATACCTTAGACCGACGGTGTCACCAACATGATTCATGATGCAATGCTTTAACGGAAAGAAAGGCTTGAGCAAAGCAGAGACCTAGTCATTGAAATGAGACCTGAATTTGTTGACGCACTCTCTAGATGCCTCAGCTTCAGCAGTAAGTTTACTCTCTTTACCTTTCCTTTGTAGCCGAGAGAGACAAAGCTGTGAATCTCATGAAGGACTCATCTAAAAGAAAGAGAACAAGAGATGAAATTGAAGAGGTGAAATATTATGAGACAGCCTTGAAGTCAGACAGGCAGCTCTTTCTATAAGAAACTAAGAGGCTGAAGCAAGAGCATGATAACTTGGAAAGTGATGTACTTGACTTACGCAAAATGAAGGAGCAAGTTATGCAAGACTTCGGCTCTCAGAATCTGGAAGGCAGGTGCAGAACTTCAGCCTTTGACTTCTGCTGGTCTCTATTCTTATCCATTCTCTGAACACTACTAATAGAAAGAGTTAGAATATGGTGAATTCTTTTAGAAATTAAGCTTTAAAATCATCTTCTTTTTAACCCCTCTCTTTAGGGGTTCCTATGGTCTATATCACTTTTCAAGTTTCTCTTTTAATTTGAAGCCTTCTTCAACCAGGCTTCCATACTTTCTTCGACCTCTTCATGCTCCTTGTAAGTTTCACTAAAAGACTTGTCTCTGCAACTCCTCCTTACAAGAATAACTCACTTTTCAACTAAGTCCTTAATCTGCTCTGCCTTCTCATAAGCCTTCCTACTTCTCTTATTAGTCTATTTCTTTCCTTCCTCGCTCTTCGATCTTTCTCTGCCTGGCTCTTAAGTGATCTCCTCATATTGGCGCCTCACGCCGTTTTTGAAGATCTTCTCAACTTCACTAATAGGCTTGTCTTAGAGCACAGGGTTCTGGCTCATCTTCTCTACAATGAATTCTATGATATAAGGTTAATAGAACCCTAATTTACTTTGAGTGTCTGGCTCTTCAGCCAAAGCTTCAGTTTTCATTTCCTCTTCAGAGGCCTTCTTTGCTTCCTCGATATCCTTTTTGGCTCCTATGAAAGAACTTTCTACTTTTTCGACTATCTTCTCCACTATAGCCTTTACAACTGCAACTTAATGATCGATGGCTATAATCTATTCAGAAGGAACTTCGGGCTCCATTGCTTGATCAATAATGTCCATATCAATAGCTTCTTATTTTTCTTACTAATTAAATTATACTTCATTGAACTTTTTGTCTAATATAAGGTCGATCTCATTCTACTCTACGTAAAGAAGCTATTCAGCACTATCTTTGGAGTTGAGTCTTTACAAAACTCTTTGCCATCTGCCCTTAGTATTAAGTCTTCCAATTCTTCCTATAATCTGCTCTTCAGACCTTTTAGAGAAGACATCTGCGATAATGAGGTAAGAACCTCCGTTCTAGTTGATTTCATCATTCGTCTGAATGTCAGTCCCTCTTCCATGAGCTTCATTCAGCAAGTATATTCCATATTTCTTTTTCGCATTCTTCATTAAGTATCTGCCTTCAATCATGGATTCGATATTGGCGGCTTGACCTCTGCTTAAACT
>ARYC01002726.1:0-13983 GCA_000711775.1 Oxytricha trifallax
ATATTAATTTTTCTAAATTCGTCTCATTTGATTGGGATCAATGAATGGTAAATTTAGGCAAATGCATTCTTATAGCTGAAAAAGAATATACTTAACCTAAAAAATATGATAGAAATTATATCAAACTACAATCTTAGATCCATACTTAATGATTGGAAGTTTATAAGAATTTATTTTAGATGCAAAGGGAATATCTAAGATAGGAGATAAAAAAATGATTTAATTAAGTAAGGATCTCTAGATTCGAGCTTCTTAAACTTAGAAATCCTGAAACAACATGAGGACCATAAATGGAAATATAAAATGAAAGAAAGCACAGACCAGGCAAAGGAAGATAGAAAAGAAAGAAAGCAAAAGAGGAATTCACATAAATTGTAATTCATGTTCAATACATAAAACCTTCTACCTCTTCAAACGAATGAGTTTAGAATTTATAAACTTAAAAGGGCTCGTGCATTACCAATTAACACATATAAACAAGATCGGATATCCTTGAGACATCAATGTGAAAATTTATTATTATTATAATTTTCATGATTAGATTTATTAAATTGATTCTAAATTTGCTTTACAATTAATAATTTAGATGCTACTAATATATTTCATATTGAAAAATATTATATAATACTTGAAATAAAATGAAAGCTTATAGTAGATAAGACATAAAGGTGTGTCTGAATTAAAGCTGCTCAAGGAATATATTAGAAGTCCTGGAACTAAAGGCAGTATCAACGATTTTAAAATTTAAAATTGGTAATAAATAATGATTCAAAACATAAATATATATCATATATTATCTCATCATATCACAAAATATGTTTATTAAATAAAAGTTTATCATCTTTAGATATAATTTGAAATAACAGAAATGGTTTGTAAATATTAATTGTTTTATATAGTCAACAGCTTATGTTAAAGTATCAATACCATAGCCTGGTAAAGCTACTGATGATGGGGATCCTATAAATACTTTTATAATATCAAATTAAAATATCTCTATTAATTCTAAAATAATTAGATGCCCTATATGGAAACTTCTCGGATCTGACTAAATGGGATCTTTAATTTTTAATTCAAAATCAGAAAGCACAATAATCATATATTCATTTGTCATAAATATAAAGTTAAAATATATGGTACACTCATTTTATGTATAGTTTAAATAACATAAAACTAACTGAATTATACTTCTAATTAATATTAATTGATCTTTCTTAATAATAGCTTAACTTTGACAAAATAAACAATCATAATGTCATAATTTATAAAATACTCTATTTTCAATACAATTTAAACTCTTATAAGAAATACTAAGGCCTCCTTGAGTTTTCTTTTGCCTATTTTAAGGCATTAGAATTGATGGTACTCAATAACTAACTACGATTGAAAAATTTTAAGTTAAAATTTATTTGTTTTAAAATGTCTTATCAGAGTAACTATTAGATTTGGAAGATTTTATTATCATGTTATTATTTTAATTTATGCCTTTGATATGTTTTTATAAAAGAAAATATATCTAAAATAGATTATTGAGTTATTTATAAACTTATTTTAATCAAGCACAACCAGCAGCATAAACACGAAATCGAGACAAGTACCTCTTAAAAAAAATTGTGATAGAGAAGTTTCTACGGTTTAAATCTATAAATACTTTAATAATATCAATTTCCAGTAATATAATTCATTTCAATTTAAACTCTACAATTCTCTTAACTATTTTCAATTTATTATTCAATTAAACAAGATATTTGAGATTAATATCAATTTAAAATAATTATAATAATATATAAAATAGTAATTTTAGCATTAAAAAGAAACTATTCAAGTTGCATATAATATCCAGATTACCTTTAAAAAAATTATTATGTTAAATTTTTTTATAAAAGAATCATCATACATCTTCAATTTTTATGTGAAGATGTTTAAATTAATTGATGAAAACATATAATTAATTCTATTATTATTTGAGAAATCTAGTGTTGATTAATCTTTTTTTCTTAAAATAGATTACTTAATTAACTTAAAATAAAATTATATCATACAACTTTATTATTTATTCTCGTAATAAAAGAATTCTTAGTTAATAACTTAATGCCTCAATATATTCAATTATAAGGGACACATACTTATAAGATATACAATTATTAAAATCGCAAGTGATAATTTTAAGGAGAACTATTCCATATCTCTTATCATCGAGTATCTATGATAGATGGTTAGTATAAAATGACAGTGGATCAGATGCAAATAGCCTAAAATAGTGCTTGATAAAAATAAAAACCTTTTGATATTGAGGTTCATTCAAAACCCCAAAACCCTTTCAGTAGTTTGATTGAGTTTTTTATTCATAAAAGTAGACTATTAACGCAAGCTTTATTAGAGTTTTAATAGGGTTTTTGTAGGGGTTTTTTTTTTAATGTAATGTAAATTAGTGTGTAATACAGGTATTTTATTATATTATTCACTCAAACTGTGCTTCGGCATCCTGAGGTAACTTTCTAAACTTTATTTCACCTATCCAGCTTACAATTTAGTCTATTGAATGGTAAGCTCTGTAGTTAGGTTTAATGATTATCTACTCAGACTTATCTTTCATTCTACCTTTTATCTTATTCTAGTCTAGATATTGCTGCATTCTCTGCTTTGAATCTTTCTCTCTTGCAGCAATAGTATTCATTACTTGCCATATCGCATTCACAAATTATTGCTGCTAGAGCCCATATATCCCAATTAATATCACCATCTCGCCAGTCCTCATTTTCTGGAAAGTATCCAGGAGGACCATAAACGTTGCCAAATTCTGAAGCTTCAACTCTCTATGATCTATTGAAATCTATTATTACTACTCTGAGAGTTGAAAAGTCAAGCATAATATTCTCAGACTTCAATTCTCTAAGAAAATATCCAAGATTGTGAGCTCCTCAATGCCTTTGCAAACATTTGTAAGAATAAGAGGTATCTGCTTTGGTATCCTTTAATCTTAAATGTAGTCTCTTAATGTCATTTAGTAAAGAGGGATACAGCTACGTGATCTTGAGCAAGCAGAATAGCATCGAGCTTTATTATAAATCTACACTATCTATCTCTTGACTTAGTAAGTGCTTGGTATTCATTTACAAATTCCATTTGATGCTTGTAATGGCATTTGAAGTAGTTGAACGGATATATCTTGTATGCGAACCGCTTATCTGTTATGACTTTCTTCTCAAATTTATTCTCAAGGATAAGATAACTTTCTTTACACTTTTAAAGGTCAATAATATTCAATATTGGTAGTTTAAGTTCAATCTTTTTAAGAGTAATTTTTATTATCTCTGAGGCTGGGAGTTTTCTTACTGCTTTAATAAGCTTATTTTCTTTCTTTACTTTTTGTTCCAAAGATTCTAAAGGGTCTATTGGCTTTCTTTTTTAAAGGAAGACCTCGCCTGTCTCTGAATCTATGACTTCAAACTTTTTGCAATGATGGTTTTATAGATGAATTTTTAGATCCCTTGAATGATTGTATTACTTATTACAGTAAGGGCAGAAATTTTCCATCTATCTTATCATGCTTAAGATAGAGCTTGGGCTTGTTAGAATGCTGCTCTAAGATATGGCAGTTAAGAGCAGATTTATAAGTGAAATTTTTCTTACATTCTTCACAAAAATGTAATGGTTTTATTTTTTTTCCTCTTCCTCCTCTTCAACCATTTTGATTGGAACTTCGCATTGAATTTCTTAGCTATGCATTTCTATTTAACAACTGAATTGCTATTCAAAGTCTGAAGTCTAAAGTTATTAAATTTCAGGTTCATACTATGTTGAGGCATCACAAGTCTCAGTTTACTTTTGATTTATGAAAGAAAGGTTTTTCTGGCTAATGCCAAGCAATGCCGCTTTTCCAAGTAAGTTACCGCTCATTTTATTAATACTATTAATAATTATACAAAATGTTTCAATTCTACCTTTATATAAGAGTAAGAGCATGTCCTCAGAGGTTTAGAGATGTTCAATGAGAACAGAGTGTGAGACATTAGTTTTTAATTTATATACTAATTCATCCATTTTATTCATTGAAATGCACCTAAATGTGTTTTGTGAAGTTAGGTGGTGCTCCTAATTCTTTTCTTGTAAATTTAGGAGGGTAGGTTTTAAAATTTAATTTTTTTAAATGTACCACCTAATACGGTTTTGAACTTTAATATAACCACCTAATTAAGTTTCAAATAAATTAGGACCACCACCTAATTAAATTAATTATTGTTAGGAGCAATTTAATGGAGAAAGTTTGATAAAAATGGAAGTCAAACTTTGAAACTTGGAGAAAGTTCATCCATCTTTCTCTTACTATCTTATTCAGGTTGACCTCCAGGTTGATCTCCCTATTTAGTAGTAAAACTTTAGTAAGTTTAGAAAGTATATCCGTAATTTTAAATTTCATAAACATTTATATAGAAACTGGAAGCAGATGGAGTCTATGAATGATGCAATGAAGAGAATTCAATCTAGAGAATTGAGAGGAAAATTTCGAAGTAAGGATGACCTCTATAGATATTTGGTATAGCAAGGTAAGCTTTTATAAAATACTAATATATTAACCATAGTTGGATTGTTCTTGCCACCTCAGGAAGGAACAAAAATATCATTCTTAAAAGCCTTACTAAGTGAAGAGAAAAAAGCTTTTAAGACCAATGAAATAAAGATGATTGAGATACCTAACTACCCTGAGATCTCTGTAACAAATCTGTATGATGATGCTATGAGTGATCCAGATGTTGCTCTCTACCTTCCATCAAAGCTACAGCTCTCTAATAAGTTGCCAGAGAGAAACTTCTTCTTTGGTGTTTTTACAACTCTGAAACCTGAGTACTTAAATGAAGTTATTTAAGAAGCTCACAAGAAACGATACAGCATCTCTCCTGAAGAAAAAGAGAAGCAAGGTATTAAATAAGTGATACCTGGCTGTAGGAACTTTAAAAGCATCCTTTCATCACAAGTAAGCTTAGTCTTCTAACTTTAAAGAAAAACCTGGTACTGCTATATACTTGATGAAAGAGCGCAGCAAATTAAACAGAGAAGAAAGTCTCAAGTAAAACATGAATTGAGTAAGAGGCACTTCAAAGATTTATAAAAGCCAGAAGAGATGAATATAGATGCAGGAGCTGGAAATAAGAGAAGAAACATGGGCCCAAGCAATCTTTAAGAAGAAAAAAAGAAAGAGAAGCCTAACCCTTTTATGGGCTAATTTAATATGTGAACTTATTCATTCGATTAAATCTAAAACTTATTTATATATACAAAATCTGCCTTCTCTTGCGCATACTTTAGCTTTCTCATCGCTGACTCTCTTAGCAGTGCTTTTAATAAAATCTACTGTATCTATTATCAGATCGTGCATCAGATGATAGAGCAGCAATTTCTTATAATGACCTTTCAATAACCCCCCAATATAGTTCAATTCCATTGAACTGAGGGCTATTAGGAACATTAAATACAGATATTATGTTAAGCCTTTCATATTCTCTCCTTGAGTCTTTAGTTTTATGAACTGGTAAGTTATCAACAAACAGGATGATCTCTTAATCAGCATACTTATCTCTGAGCTATTGCAAAATTTTAATATATTATTCAGTCTTAATAGAGCCAGGCTGGATAACATAAATCTCAAGCACAATATCTTCACTGATTCCACCAAAGATTGCATGAGTTTATACCTTTACCTTTTAGTCATAAACTTCTATATTACTATACCTCTTGTACCAAGACCTTGATATGAAGGTATTGAATGTAAATACTCCTTCATCAGCGTGTATGAACTTTATATTATGCTCTTAAGACCTCTGCATCTAATTGAATATATGATTTAAATTAGTCTTATAAAATGGAATATTAAGGTCAATCACTCTCTTAATGCGATTGACTGTCTTGTAAAATATACTATTCTTTTTATAGATATTAGCTATGGATTATGCATATATGTGAAGCTCAGGAAATTGGCGATGAAACATCACAGCCCTCTCGGATTGAGAGAAATGAGGCCAGTAATTAAGAGTCTTATCATTTCTAAGATAGTCGATATGATGCTACTAGAATTTTAAAGGTCTTTTAGGCTTAGAATTAAGATGCTATCTCTTTAAATTCAATGCTTATAGACAGTGGACCTCACAGTTGCTGGAGATTTATGGAGTAGTCTTGCAATAGATGTCTAATTTAAAATAGGTCTGAGTTGATCACTATAATAATCGAATCCATATCGCAACTTAAACAATAGATCTAAATACTCACTGTCATAAACTGACCCCATACCTCGCATATACTCACTTAAATTACTAATATTTAAACATTAAATCCCTCTACTAAAACCCTAATAAAGCATTCTTTAATAGTCTACTTTTATCAATCAAATAACTTCAGGGGTTTTGGAGTTTTTATTAGTTTACTGTCATAAAATGTTAATATAATATTTCCTAAAGTGGCCAATATAATTTAATAGGAATTTAAAATTTTTATCAAAATAATTTTTATACTAAATGAGAAGCAAATAAACTGGTTTCACTGACTGACTAGCAGCAACTATTATAATTTTTGTTCAAGAATCTAATCTGACTTTGTTATGATAATGATAAATTCGGTAAAATCGTTTATTTATTATTTTTCAAATTTTAGTTACTAAGCTAGTTTTTAGCACATAATGAAAGGGTAAATATCGCGACTTATCACTAGGGTAAGCACTTACAACCGTAAAAATGCTAACCCAAAATTATCCAAGATCAGTCTACTCTGTGTCACCAAATCTTTATCTTTCTTTTTTCTTCTTTTGTCCCAGGCTTTAATCAGTAGTCGTTCTGATGCTGCTTACTTCTTACCTGTGACATAACTAATTCTAGTCCATTTCATTCCCTTCACTTTAGTTTTAACAATACCCAATTTTGAAAATACCTTTCTCAGTACACTCAAGTCTGAGAGGCAAAGAGCTAATTCTTAGAGTCGGTTCTTTTTCTTAATTATCAACAGATTATCTAACTCTGGTAATTTTCAAAATATAAATTTTAAATATTAAATGGTTTTAACTGTTTAATTATAAATGTCATATTGATATTAATCCGTGGTTGTATCCTAATGTATATTTGAAATACCTTGAATGAAAATAATAATATTTTATTCCAACAAATTAAAAATCTTTGTTAAGTAATATCAAAATTACTGAAAAGTTTATAAATCTGGAGAGTTTATAGGAGAATTCATTGTTGTATTGGATTGGTTACTTGTAAACTCAAGAGATGAATTAAGTACATTTTTAGTTTTAAAAATTTAAGCAATCTTAGGTCTATCATTATAAAGTGGATTTAAATGAGATTTTGAGACGGTATTTGCATTATTCATAAGCTCCTAGTAGTCTGAGACTATAAGCTACCCATGTTTCATGTCAAGTTAATTAATTAGTTTTTCAAAGGAGAAATCACAAGCTGCCAGCAATTTTTACCCTTAAAACTTAAACATCTCAATGACATTGAACTTATTGTAATTATGAACATACTGAACAATATAGAATTTATTCTTGTATTTAGAGATTTCTATCAATGAATCCTCTTTTTAAATTGACTAGCCAATCATCACATCTTATCTCCACAAGACTTTTCTATTATTTTCTATAAGTTTTTTCCCAAATACTTTAAGAGGTATCATCTTTTTGAATTGCTCTAGCATTTGCCTTTTATCCATTTGAGATGTCGTATTTGTTTCTTAATCAATTGAACTAGAATCACCTCCTAAACTGTAAAATAATTCTTATTTTTATAGAAGATTAAATATTTACAATCATTTTAATGCTGATGACCTTTCTACCTCAATTGTATTGAACTTAACTGATTCAATTGCAGGTAAAGAAACATTTAAGCTTTCCTTGCTGTTATTAAAGTCTATGCTTTGTTTATTATCGATATTAATTTTCTCCACATTAACTGTACTCAGAAAATTGGATTATTAAGTTTACATTTACTAAGTTTATCTGTAATCCTACGATTAATTAAATCTATGTCGTTGTACACTAAACTGATGCGGATATTAGCACAGCTTTTTCAATTATTTTTCTTGATCTAATCTCTGCTCTAGCCATTAACTCACGTTATACTGGGAGCTTTGCATTTGCAATCTTTATTTAATTTTTATATTTTCAGCTTGAACTTAGAGCATTTTCTTCTACCTGTTACTTTCAAGAACTCCATTGTGATTTAAACACCAGTCTTTATCTAAAGAAACGGAGTTTATATTAATATTATGTAATTACTTTAAGGTTTATAAAATGGCTGTCGATTTGTGATGCTAACCATTTTATCATACAATATGCGATTCTCTCTTTCAATCTCAGTATACTTATCTATACTTTGAAACTTATAATGAAATATTTTACCTTCCAATTGCTGCAACTATTTCTCTTTCTAAATTTAGACTTATCATCTCGTGGCCAAATCTAAAGATATATTCAAAGCTGCTTTAGATTGAGAGAGCTGCCTAATATGGAAATCTCTTAATCTTTTATCTTCTTATTGTTAGATGAACTTATTTGGAGCACCTCTCTAACTTCTATGCATTTATTTTATGATTTAATTATCAACAAATTAAATTATAAATCTCATCTGAAATAAAAAGCAAAATGAAATCACTTAAATAAATTTAAGATTACAAGAATGTAAAATTAAATTCTCCATATAAATATTACAATTTTACTTTAATTATCAGATTCAAAATAAAAGTAATTATTAAAAAATTGATATTTTATGAAAAATATACATTTAAATATCGGGGGGGGAAGTTTTCTGGAATATGTAATGATAATATAATAAATTTAGTGAAGTTTCCTGGAACAGAGGTTATAATTTTTTAAAAATCATTTTATTTTTTAAATTAGTTTTTCTCACACTTATAAAGCACTTTCGTTCCAAATAAGTAATTAGAACCAACAAATAAAACCTTAGTATGTTAATAAAATTTGAATTCTATTTATTAACCCTAAAATATCAAACTCTTCATTCATGTTCTCACTTATATTTTTGTCTTAATTTTTATCAATACTCTAGTTATTTGTATCTTACTCAATGTCCATAATGTTATACATCAGTTAAAACTTAATTATAAAGTTTCTAAAGAGAATTTACACATTTCTTTAACAGATAAGTCGTTAGAGAAAATAAAATAATAAATTTTATGCTTTAAATTCATATGAATTAAATATAAAAAAAATTACAAGTGAGGAACTTCCTTCCACCCTTAAAAATTGTTATGAGCAATGCTTTATCTATATATATTTCAACTTATAAACTTCAATCTGAAAATCTTTTAAATGAATTTGTATTTTACGATAATTGCATATTAAAAATGGAAAATCTATTTTAAATTCCCCTATTTGAATACTTCGAAAATAATAAACCAATTTATTTTCTTTAAATTATAATATTATATCAACAATTGAAAATAGAAAATATTGATCAATATTAATATGACTAATTTCACTATTCATTATTTTGAAACACTGGCTAAAATATCTCACATCTAATGACTTTAGTCTCTCTGTGTGAAACACTTCCATTCTAACTTCGATGATATTTCTCCTTAATTTCCTTGACTTTATCTTTATTCATATCAATTTCTTACTTCTTCAATCTAAGCTTAATTCCCTCCTGATTTTCTTATCAATGACATTTCTCCCCTATGAAAAAGCATGAATAAATCTCAGAGTTTCATCCTTCTTGAGTTGTTGTGTGTGCTTCTACTTAATGACTTCAATTCTTGATATAATCTTAGTTTTTTGTTCTTGATCTTTCTGTTTCTCTATCAATCTTTGTCTTAGGAACTTCTCCTCACTAACCATTCTTTAGAGGTAGTTCTTTTGAGTTTATTCTTCGTCTTAAATCAAATCTTTTTGAACAATTTTGTTTTCTCTGAAAGTTTCAATGTCTCTTCGTTTGTCTTCTAAGAGGGAAAGAGTTGATTCAGCTTTAAGACGCTTTAATTCGAGGTTTTAATTTCTTAAGATATCTGCGTTCTTTTTTGCTTCAATTAGGGATTTTACTCTCTGCATGTCTCGTAATACCTGAACTTGTTTGAAGTAATCTTTTCGGATTATCTAGGTGTTTAATTATTATTAATATAAAAATATATAATTAAAGAAAACAAGCAATAGATTTATAATTGATGGCATATTAATAAGCATTTAACTTATAGTTCAAATTTTATCTTTTTATTAAACCATTATTTATTACATAACTTATAGTTTATTTACAAAGATTTTCTTTCAAAAGTTATATAAGCAATCATTTAAGAATTTCATCAAGTTAATGCTTGAATACCCAATATATTATTTTCGTAAATATTGCAAATGAATTAATTCATCTTAAAATGAGTTTTATCCATTTATTGATAAATTTATAACAAAGCATGTTCATTATTTACGAATTTAATAAAATTTTAAAGATACATTATTTATTATTATATATTATATTAGAAACACTTTAATTTATTAAGAAATAAAGAAAAAATAAGATTTCTGGTAAGGAAAGTATCTTTATAAGTAAATACGTAAAAAATGATAACTAATATTATTCAATTAATCTCCAAATTAAAATTAAGAGGATTGATATGATAAGATATATCCCAAAGTATTCCTAACTAATTTATGTTTAATTATTTTTAAGTTCTTTCAGTATTAAGGTTCATTGTGTTTTCAAAATTCAAAGAAGGCCTTCTGCTGGTTTAAGAATAATCCCTTGTATGAATTTAGTCCCCATTAATAGATTTATTTAGCTTTCTCTTTATTATAACTCGTGCTGAGAGTTGGTTATTCCCTGTACTCTCCTATTTTATTCTTGTTGTAATGCCAAAAATATTTTCATTTCTACTTCCAATTTAAGCACTAGAGATATCTCTTTGTATTTTTGCAATAGATGCCTAATTTCTTCATTTTATCTTTGTAGATATCTTTCTATTCAGATTCATGCATCATTATTTGCCTACCAGTCCCATTTCTTAAACGCATTTTAATCATCCCATATGACCCACTTCTAATATGCTTGTACAAACTATTTTGACTACTCTAGCTCCTGTGAATCCCTCTATGTGAACTCATATTTATTTCAGAGTAATTGCCACCTTTTAATTTAAGAATGTCTTCATCGCTAAGTATCAGTCCTTGATGTGGTTACTTGCTTAAGCTTTGAACATAAACATCTGAGTTTGATTAGTCTAGTTGATAATGCTTCCAAATTCTTGTAATATTTTCAACTGCAACTGCAGACTCTAGTAAATGATCCCTAGTGAACATTTTCACAAACACGTTTGGACCACTCATCAAACTGTAAGTCATCAATCCAAGTATCACAGCTCTCCTCCTGGCCTCTTCAACAGATTTAAAGTTCATTCTCACGAATTTCAACTTGAATTAAGGCACAAAAGTATCAGGGCAAATCTCATGATAGTTTACTATATCGCTATCCATATCCTCAGTTACATGTATCAAAGACATTAAATTATCAAAATTCAATGTTATTATCTCTTATTGTTCAATAATGTAAAGGTTTAACAATAGCCAGAAAGGTAATGTGTATTCTTTGTATCTTCTAATCTTATCAAATTGAGGATCTACAACAGCCTTAATGGATTTGTCTTTAATGTCAAAATGTAAGTTCTACTCTGGAAATGTCAAATGATTCTTAACTTATTAAATTATTAAATATGAATAGTTCTTTTATATTTATTTATAAGCTATGATAAACTGCAGATTAAGATACAAATTCTCTTCTAGATAAAGAGTTTTATCTTCAATCTAATGCAAATATTTATTTATCTCTTCCCTAAAAATAATAATGATTTTTAAAAATATTTCTTACAATCCTTAAATTCTAAGCCTGAGCTTTCTATTTTTCCACCATTTCTAAATACAAGCAGTACTTCTTTTAAGTAGAATTTTATCATTTAAGTTGAGTAAGGGATACCTATAGATATCTTAAATGTTATTTTAACTTACACACTTAAAATATTAACTCTTGAAAGATCAAGTTTCTAAAGACTGATTAGTTAAGATTTTTCCTTTAGTGATTTAAACCAACTTTATATTCTGGTTGCACTTGCTATTTAATGCAGAGTCTTTTCGAAGTATTACCAATATAGATAAAAATAAGTGTATGATTTTTTAATTCAATTATACAAGAACAAACATTTCTTTACTAGACGCTAGCAATTTAGAATTTATGAAATAAATTGAATCATCTCTTTATGATCATTGAACTATAATTTACTTTAATTTAATTTTATGAAATTTAATATACAATTATAAATGCAAAATAAGTCTTGATATTAATCAGTATAATTCGGATTATTTCTTAGTCTTTGTTTTATTTTCTTTTGCTGATTAATATACTTATTTTTATTATATCTTGTTCTGTTTTTTAATATCTTAAATTTGTATGATTGCTCTACATCAGAGTTTTTGAAAGAATTGGCATAAAAATGGTGTGGCATAATATCCTATAGACCGTTTTAAAGAGGTTTATTATATCTGATTTAAGTATTTTGCATGTATGTCTTGACTAAATTTATTATTGGGATCTCTGAAATGATGAATGAAGTTGGATCTCTTAATCTTACTGACAAGAATTCATTGGAAGTATAGTTTTTATTTTTAAGTAAATGAAAATTATTAAAAACTGAATTATTATAGATATGTTAAGCTTCTCATTGACCCATCCCAGACTTGGTAATACAAGCAATTACTCTTTCTAAATAAATATCCTTGGTGGATATCTATGTATTTCATATCCTTCTATCCATGATTTCTTTATAGTAAGGTACATTCTAACAACAGATTGAATCAAAACCCCAAAACCCCTTAATGAGGTTTATAAGTGCTTTGATTTGTAGGGAATTTGTTAGGGGTTGGTGTTATTAATTAAATGCGAGACAAAAATAGCAAGCTTTTGGGGTCTATTTATGATGAAGAGTATATAGATTTAGTGTTTAAACTGCGATATGGATGTGATATATACAGTGAATAAGTATAACCAGTACTGAACTATAAGTCTATTGCACTGCTCTTAAAGCGAAGTCCATCACTGTTCGATCCCACTGTCTTATAGCAGTATAACTAAAGTAATAATAGCTGAATTCTATGCCTAAGAGGAAGTCAAAGTTTCTATAAAAACATATTGACTATCTTATTAATGATAAAACTTTTAAGTACTGGGCTCACTTCTCTCTCGACCAACGAGCTACTATGTTACACCGCCAGTTCCCTGAGTTGAAGATCTTTCCATAGTCTGTTGCAAACATTTATAAACGAAATGGTATATCTTACAAAGGTGTTAATCGTATCAAGAGAGCTGATTTCACTCTGCCATTTTACAACAATAACTTAAATTATATTTATAATTAAATGCAGAGAGCCTAAATCAGTAATATTAAGTTTATTCATGCTGACGAGGCTGTGTTTACCTTCAACACTTTCATCTAGAAGTCTTGGTATAAGAAGCATAGTAATATAGAGGTATATGACTAAAAGGTCAAGGTATAAACAATGGCAATTCTTGGAGGAATTAGCGAGGATGCTGGTTTAGAAACTTATGTTATTCATCCTCGCTCTATTAAGACAGAGCAGTATATAAAGTTCTTAGAGCAGCTAAGAGAGAAGTACCCCGAATAAGAGATAATACTATTCGTTGATAATCTTTCAGTTCATAAGACAAAAGAAACAAGGAAAAGTTATGAACAACTAAGAATAACACCAGTGTTCAACGTGCCTTACAGCCCTTTAGTTTAATGGAATTAAATTCTACTGGGGTATACTAAAAGGTCATTATAAGAAACTGCTGCTATACCATCTAATGCATGACCTCCCTATCGATACAGTAGACTTTATTAAAAGCTCAGCGAAGAGAGTAGATAATTTGTTGGCTTAAAAGTGTGCTAAAGAAGGGAGAGTGAATGTATAATAAATAAGTTTTGTAGTTAAGTTAA
>ARYC01002728.1:0-12240 GCA_000711775.1 Oxytricha trifallax
TTATTTAAATTGCTAGTATTGAATGGGACGCAACGATCTCAGGGAGTTATACATTTTTGACATATAGCGTCTCGGGTCACAAGAAGTTATGAGCAATTTTAAGTTTTGCTAATATTTTATGATTCATTTTTAGCAAAGTGAAAATGGTGAAATGAGGCTCACTCAAATCTTAAATGATCACAATCTTTGGACAAAAACTACTTCTATGTTATTTAAATTGCTAGTATTGAATGCGACGCAACGATCTCATGGAGTTATACATTTTTGACATATAGCGTCTCGGGTCACAAAGAAGTTATGAGCAATTTTAAGTTTTGCTAATATTTTATGATTCATTTTTAGCAAAGTGAAAATGGTGAAATGAGGCTCACTCAAATATTCAATGTTCACAATCTTTGGACAAAAACTACTTCTATGTTATTTAAATTGCTAGTATTGAATGGGACGCAACGATCTCATGGAGTTATACATTTTTGACTTATAGCGTCTCGGGTCACAAAGAAGTTATGAGCAATTTTAAGTTTTGCTAATATTTTATGATTCATTTTTAGGCAAAGTGAAAATGGTGAAATGAGGCTCACTCAAATCTTCAATGATCACAATCTTTGGACAAAAACTACTTCTATGTAATTTAAATTGCTAGTATTGAATGGGACGCAACGATCTCATGGAGTTATACATTTTTGACATATAGCGTCTCGGGTCACAAAGAAGTTATGAGAAATTTTAAGTTTTGCTAATATTTTATGATTCATTTTTAGCAAAGTGAAAATGGTGAAATGAGGCTCACTCAAATCTTCAATGATCACAATCTTTGGACAAAAACTACTTCTATGTTATTTAAATTGCTAGTATTGAATGGGACGCAACGATCTAATGAAGTTATACATTTTTGACATAAAGCGTCTCGGGTCACAAAGAAGTTTTGAGCAATTTTAAGTTTTGCTAATATTTTATGATTCATTTTTAGCAAAGTGAAAATGGTGAAATGAGGCTCACTCAAATCTTCAATGATCACAATCTTTGGACAAAAACTACTTCTATGTAATATAAATTGCTAGTATTGAATGGGACGCAACGATCTCATGGAGTTATACATTATTGACATATAGCGTCTCGGGTCACAAAGAAGTTATGAGCAATTTTAAGTTTTGCTAGTATTTTATGATTCATTTTTAGCAAAGTGAAAATGGTGAAATGAGGCTCACTCAAATATTCAATGTTCACAATCTTTGGACAAAAACTACTTCTATGTTATTTAAATTGCTAGTATTGAATGGGACGCAACGATCTCATGGAGTTATACATTTTTGACTTATAGCGTCTCGGGTCACAAAGAAGTTATGAGCAATTTTAAGTTTTGCTAATATTTTATGATTCATTTTAGCAAAGTGAAAATGGTGAAATGAGGCTCACTCAAATCTTCAATGATCACAATCTTTGGACAAAAACTACTTCTATGTTATTTAAATTGCTAGTATTGAATGGGACGCAACGATCTCATGGAGTTATACATTTTTGATATATAGCGTCTCGGGTCACAAAGAAGTTATGAGCAATTTTAAGTTTTGCTAATATTTTATGATTCATTTTTAGCAAAGTAAAAATGGTGAAATGAGGCTCACTCAAATCTTCAATGATCACAATCTTTGGACAAAAACTACTTCTATGTTATTTAAATTGCTAGTATTGAATGGGACGCAACGATCTCATGGAGTTATACATTTTTGACATAAAGCGTCTCGGGTCACAAAGAAGTTTTGAGCAATTTTAAGTTTTGCTAGTATTTTATGATTCATTTTTAGCAAAGTGAAAATGGTGAAATGAGGCTCACTCAAATCTTCAATGATCACAATCTTTGGACAAAAACTACTTCTAAGTTATTTAAATTGCTAGTATTGAATGGGACGCAACGATCTCATGGAGTTATACATTTTTGACATATAGCATCTCGGGTCACAAAGAAGTTATGAGCAATTTTAAGTTTTGCTAATATTTTATGATTCATTTTTAGCAAAGTGAAAATGGTGAAATGAGGCTCACTCAAATCTTCAATGATCATAATCTTTGGACAAAAACTACTTCTATGATATTTAAATTGCTAGTATTGAATGGGACGCAACGATCTCAGGGAGTTATACATTTTTGACATATAGCGTCTCGGGTCACAAGAAGTTATGAGCAATTTTAAGTTTTGCTAATATTTTATGATTCATTTTTAGCAAAGTGAAAATGGTGAAATGAGGCTCACTCAAATCTTAAATGATCACAATCTTTGGACAAAAACTACTTCTATGTTATTTAAATTGCTAGTATTGAATGCGACGCAACGATCTCATGGAGTTATACATTTTTGACATATAGCGTCTCGGGTCACAAAGAAGTTATGAGCAATTTTAAGTTTTGCTAATATTTTATGATTCATTTTTAGCAAAGTGAAAATGGTGAAATGAGGCTCACTCAAATCTTCAATGATCACAATCTTTGGACAAAAACTCTTCTTTGTTATTTTAATTGCTAGTATTGAATGGGACGCAACGATCTCATGGAGTTATACATTTTTGACATTAAGCGTCTCGGGTCACATAGAAGTTATGAGCAATTTTAAGTTTTGCTAATTATTTTATGGATTCCATTTTTAGCAAAGTGAAAATGGTGAAATGAGGCTCACTCAAATCTTCAATGATCACAATCTTTGGACAAAAACTCTTCTTTGTTATTTTAATTGCTAGTATTGAATGGGACGCAACGATCTCATGGAGTTATACATTTTTGACATTAAGCGTCTCGGGTCACATAGAAGTTATGAGCAATTTTAAGTTTTGCTAATATTTTATGATTCATTTTTAGCAAAGTGAAAATGCTGAAATGAGGCTCACTCAAATCTTCAATGATCACAATCTTTTGACAAAAACTACTTCTATGTTATTTAAATTGCTAGTATTGAATGGGACGCAACTATCTCATGGAGTTATACATTTTTGACATATAGCGTCTCGGGTCACAAAGAAGTTATGAGCAATTTTAAGTTTTGCTAATATTTATGATTCATTTTTAGCAAAGTGAAAATGGTGAAATGAGGCTCACTCAAATCTTCAATGATCACAATCTTTGGACAAAAACTACTTCTATGATATTTAAATTGCTAGTATTGAATGGGACGCAACGATCTCAGGGAGTTATACATTTTTGACATATAGCGTCTCGGGTCACAAGAAGTTATGAGCAATTTTAAGTTTTGCTAATATTTTATGATTCATTTTTAGCAAAGTGAAAATGGTGAAATGAGGCTCACTCAAATCTTAAATGATCACAATCTTTGGACAAAAAAACTACCTTCTAATGATATATTTAAATTGCTAGTATTGAAATGCGACGCCAATGATCTCAGGGAGTTATACATTTTTGACATATAGCCGTCTCGGGGTCACACAAGAATTTATGAGCGCAATTTTTAAGTTTTGCTAATATTTTATGATTCATTTTTAGCAAAGTGAAAATGGTGAAATGAGGCTCACTCAAATCTTAAATGATCACAATCTTTGGACAAAAACTACTTCTATGTTATTTAAATTGCTAGTATTGAATGCGACGCAACGATCTCATGGAGTTATACATTTTTGACATATAGCGTCTCGGGTCACAAAGAAGTTATGAGCAATTTTAAGTTTTGCTATTTATGATTCATTTTTAGCAAAGTGAAAATGGTGAAATGAGGCTCACTCAAATCTTCAATGATCACAATCTTTGGACAAAAACTACTTCTATGTTAATTAAATTGCTAGTATTGAATGGGACGCAACGATCTCATGGAGTTATGCATTTTTGACATATAGCGTCTCGGGCCACAAAGAAGTTATGAGCAATTTTAAGTTTTGCTAATATTTTATGATTCATTTTTAGCAAAGTGAAATGGTGAAATGAGGCTCACTCAAATCTTCAATGATCACAATCTTTGGACAAAAACTCTTCTTTGTTATTTTAATTGCTAGTATTGAATGGGACGCAACGATCTCATGGAGTTATACATTTTTGACATTAAGCGTCTCGGGTCACATAGAAGTTATGAGCAATTTTAAGTTTTGCTAATATTTTATGATTCATTTTTAGCAAAGTGAAAATGGTGAAATGAGGCTCACTCAAATCTTCAATGATCACAATCTTTGGACAAAAACTCTTCTTTGTTATTTTAATTGCTAGTATTGAATGGGACGCAACGATCTCATGGAGTTATACATTTTTGACATTAAGCGTCTCGGGTCACATAGAAGTTATGAGCAATTTTAAGTTTTGCTAATATTTTATGATTCATTTTTAGCAAAGTGAAAATGGTGAAATGAGGCTCACTCAAATCTTCAATGATCACAATCTTTTGACAAAAACTACTTCTATGTTATTTAAATTGCTAGTATTGAATGGGACGCAACTATCTCATGGAGTTATACATTTTTGACATATAGCGTCTCGGGTCACAAAGAAGTTATGAGCAATTTTAAGTTTTGCTAATATTTATGATTCATTTTTAGCAAAGTGAAAATGGTGAAATGAGGCTCACTCAAATCTTCAATGATCACAATCTTTGGACAAAAACTACTTCTATGATATTTAAATTGCTAGTATTGAATGGGACGCAACGATCTCAGGGAGTTATACATTTTTGACATATAGCGTCTCGGGTCACAAGAAGTTATGAGCAATTTTAAGTTTTGCTAATATTTTATGATTCATTTTTAGCAAAGTGAAAATGGTGAAATGAGGCTCACTCAAATCTTAAATGATCACAATCTTTGGACAAAAACTACTTCTATGTTATTTAAATTGCTAGTATTGAATGCGACGCAACGATCTCATGGAGTTATACATTTTTGACATATAGCGTCTCGGGTCACAAAGAAGTTATGAGCAATTTTAAGTTTTGCTAATATTTTTGATTCATTTTTAGCAAAGTGAAAATGGAGAAATGAGGCTCACTCAAATCTTCAATGATGACAATCTTTGGACAAAAACTACTTCTATGTTATTTAAATTGCTAGTATTAAATGGGACAATCTCATGGAGTTATACATTTTTGACATATAGCGTCTCGGGTCACAAAGAAGTTATGAGCAATTTTAAGTTTTGCTAATATTTTATGATTCATTTTTAGCAAAGTGAAAATGGTGAAATGAGGCTCACTCAAATATTCAATGTTCACAATCTTTGGACAAAAACTACTTCTATGTTATTTAAATTGCTAGTATTGAATGGGACGCAACGATCTCATGGAGTTATACATTTTTGACATATAGCGTCTCGGGTCACAAAGAAGTTATGAGAAATTTTAAGTTTTGCTAATATTTTATGATTCATTTTTAGCAAAGTGAAAATGGTGAAATGAGGCTCACTCAAATCTTCAATGATCACAATCTTTGGACAAAAACTACTTCTATGTTATTTAAATTGCTAGTATTGAATGGGACGCAACGATCTAATGAAGTTATACATTTTTGACAAAACGTTGGGTCAGAAGTTAGAGCATTTAAGTTTTGAATTTTATGTTCAATTTTAGCAAAGTGAAAATGGTGAAATAAGGCACACTCAAATCTTCAATGATCACAATCTTTGGACAAAAACTACTTCTAAGTTATTTAAATTGCTAGTATTGAATGGGACGCAACGATCTCATGGAGTTATACATTTTTGACATATAGCGTCTCGGGTCACAAAGAAGTTATGAGCAATTTTAAGTTTTGCTAATATTTATGATTCAATTTTAGCAAAGTGAAAATGGTGAAATGAGGCTCACTCAAATCTTCAATGATCACAATCTTTGGACAAAAACTACTTCTATGTTATTTAAATTGCTAGTATTGAATGGGACGCAACGATCTCATGGAGTTATACATTTTTGACATATAGCGTCTCGGGTCACAAAGAAGTTATGAGCAATTTTAAGTTTTGCTAATATTTTATGATTCATTTTTAGCAAAGTGAAAATGCTGAAATGAGGCTCACTCAAATCTTCAATGATCACAATCTTTGGACAAAAACTACTTCTATGTTATAAAAATTGCTAGTATTGAATGGGACGCAACGATCTCACGGAGTTATACATTTTTGACATATAACGTCTCGGGTCACAAAGAAGTTATGAGAAATTTTAAGTTTTGCTAATATTTTATGATTCATTTTTAGCAAAGTGAAAATGGTCAAATGAGGCTCACTCAAATCTTCAATGATCACAATCTTTGGACAAAAACTACTTCTATGTTATTTAAATTGCTAGTATTGAATGGGACGCAACGATCTAAGGAAGTTATACATTTTTGACATATAGCGTCTCGGGTCACAAAGAAGTTATGAGAAATTTTAAGTTTTGCTAATATTTTATGATTCATTTTTAGCAAAGTAAAAATGGTGAAATGAGGCTCACTCAAATCTTCAATGATCACAATCTTTGGACAAAAACTACTTCTATGTTATTTAAATTGCTAGTATTGAATGGGACGCAACGATCTAATGGAGTTATACATTTTTGACACATAGCGTCTCGGGTCACAAACAAGTTATGAGCAATTTTAAGTTTTGCTAATATTTATGATTCATTTTTAGCAAAGTGAAAATGGTCAAATGAGGCTCACTCAAATCTTCAATGATCACAATCTTTGGACAAAAACTACTTCTATGTTATTTAAATTGCTAGTATTGAATGGGACGCAACGATCTCATGGAGTTATACATTTTTGATATATAGCGTCTCGGGTCACAAAGAAGTTATGAGCAATTTTAAGTTTTGCTAATATTTTATGATTCATTTTTAGCAAAGTAAAAATGGTGAAATGAGGCTCACTCAAATCTTCAATGATCACAATCTTTGGACAAAAACTACTTCTATGTTATTTAAATCGCTAGTATTGAATGGGACGCAACGATCTCATGGAGTTATACATTTTTAACATATAGCGTCTCGGGTCACAAAGAAGTTATGAGCAATTTTAAGTTTTGCTAATATTTTATGATTCATTTTTAGCAAAGTAATGCTGAAATGAGGCTCACTCAAATCTTCAATGATCACAATCTTTGGACAAAAACTACTTCTATGTTATTTAAATTGCTAGTATTGAATGGGACGCAACGATCTCATGGAGTTATACATTTTTGACATATAGCATCTCGGGTCACAAAGAAGTTATGAGAAATTTTAAGTTTTGCTAATATTTTATGATTCATTTTTAGCAAAGTGAAAATGCTGAAATGAGGCTCACTCAAATCTTCAATGATCAATCTTTGGACAAAAACTACTTCTATGATATTTAAATTG
The DNA here is from genome assembly GCA_000711775.1 of Oxytricha trifallax. Taxonomy (NCBI): domain Eukaryota; phylum Ciliophora; class Spirotrichea; order Sporadotrichida; family Oxytrichidae; genus Oxytricha; species Oxytricha trifallax. The sequence continues at coordinate 7,301 of ARYC01002728.1, forward strand.
CTAGTATTGAATGGGACGCAACGATCTCAGGGAGTTATACATTTTTGACATATAGCGTCTCGGGTCACAAGAAGTTATGAGAAATTTTAAGTTTTGCTAATATTTTATGATTCATTTTTAGCAAAGTGAAAATGGTGAAATGAGGCTCACTCAAATCTTAAATGATCACAATCTTTGGACAAAAACTACTTCTATGTTATTTAAATTGCTAGTATTGAATGCGACGCAACGATCTAATGAAGTTATACATTTTTGACATATAACGTCTCGGGTCACAAAGAAGTTATGAGCAATTTTAAGTTTTGCTAATATTTTATGATTCATTTTTAGCAAAGTGAAAATGGTGAAATGAGGCTCACTCAAATATTCAATGATCACAATCTTTGGACAAAAACTACTTCTATGTTATTTAAATTGCTAGTATTGAATGGGACGCAACGATCTCATGGAGTTATACATTTTTGACATATAGCGTCTCGGGTCACAAAGAAGTTATGAGCAATTTTAAGTTTTGCTAATATTTTATGATTCATTTTTAGCAAAGTGAAAATGGTGAAATGAGGCTCACTCAAATCTTCAATGATCACAATCTTTGGACAAAAACTCTTCTATGTTATTTAAATTGCTAGTATTGAATGGGACGCAACGATCTCATGGAGTTATACATTTTTGACATAAAGCGTCTCGGGTCACAAAGAAGTTATGAGCAATTTTAAGTTTTGCTAATATTTATGATTCATTTTTAGCAAAGTGAAAATGGTGAAATGAGGCTCACTCAAATCTTCAATGATCACAATCTTTGGACAAAAACTAATTCTATGTTATTTAAATTGCAAGTATTGAATGGGACGCAACGATCTCATGGAGTTATACATTTTTAACATATAGCGTCTCGGGTCACAAAGAAGTTATGAGCAATTTTAAGTTTTGCTAATATTTATGATTCATTTTTAGCAAAGTGAAAATGGTGAAATGAGGCTCACTCAAATCTTCAATGATCACAATCTTTGGACAAAAACTACTTCTAAGTTATTTAAATTGCTAGTATTGAATGGGACGCAACGATCTCATGGAGTTATACATTTTTGACATATAGCATCTCGGGTCACAAAGAAGTTATGAGCAATTTTAAGTTTTGCTAATATTTTGATTCATGTTTAGCAAAGTAAATGATGATGAGGCTCTAATTTAATGATAACAATCTTTGGAAAACTATTCTTGTTATCTAAATTAGTATTGAATGGGACGCAACGATCTCATGGAGTTATACATTTTTGACATATAGCGTCTCGGGTCACAAAGAAGTTATGAGAAATTTTAAGTTTTGCTAATATTTTATGATTCATTTTTAGCAAAGTAAAAATGGTGAAATGAGGCTCACTCAAATCTTCAATGATCACAATCTTTGGACAAAAACTACTTCTATGTTATTTAAATTGCTAGTATTGAATGGGACGCAACGATCTAATGAAGTTATACATTTTTGACATATAGCATCTCGGGTCACAAAGAAGTTATGAGCAATTTTAAGTTTTGCTAATATTTATGATTCATTTTTAGCAAAGTGAAAATGGTGAAATGAGGCTCACTCAAATATTCATGATCACAATCTTTGGACAAAAACTACTTCTATGTTATTTAAATTGCTAGTATTGAATGGGACGCAACGATCTCATGAAGTTATACATTTTTGACATAAAGCGTCTCGGGTCACAAAGAAGTTATGAGCAATTTTAAGTTTTGCTAATATTTTATGATTCATTTTTAGCAAAGTAAAAATGGTGAAATGAGGCTCACTCAAATCTTCAATGATCACAATCTTTGGACAAAAACTACTTCTATGTTATTTAAATTGCTAGTATTGAATGGACGCAACGATCTCATGGAGTTATACATTTTTGACATATAGCGTCTCGGGCCACAAAGAAGTTATGAGAAATTTTAAGTTTTGCTAATATTTTATGATTCATTTTTAGCAAAGTGAAAATGGTGAAATGAGGCTCACTCAAATCTTCAATGATCACAATCTTTGGACAAAAACTACTTCTATGTTATTTAAATTGCTAGTATTGAATGGGACGCAACGATCTAATGAAGTTATACATTTTTGACATATAGCGTCTCGGGTCACAAAGAAGTTATGAGCAATTTTAAGTTTTGCTAATATTTTATGATTCAATTTTAGCAAAGTGAAAATGGTGAAATGAGGCTCACTCAAATCTTCAATGATCACAATCTTTGGACAAAAATTACTTCTATGTTATTTAAATTGCTAGTATTGAATGGGACGCAACGATCTCATGGAGTTATACATTTTTGACATATACAGTCTCGGGTCACAAAGAAGTTATGAGCAATTTTAAGTTTTGCTAATATTTTATGATTCAATTTTAGCAAAGTGAAAATGGTGAAATGAGGCTCACTCAAATCTTCAATGATCACAATCTTTGGACAAAAACTACTTCTATGTTATTTAAATTGCTAGTATTGAATGGGACGCAACGATCTCATTAAGTTATACATTTTTGACATAAAGCGTCTCGGGTCACAAAGAAGTTATGAGCAATTTTAAGTTTTGCTAATATTTTATGATTGATTTTTAGCAAAGTGAAAATGGTGAAATGAGGCTCACTCAAATCTTCAATGATCACAATCTTTGGACAAAAACTATTTCTATGTTATTTAGATTGCTAGTATTGAATGGGACACAACGCATCTCACGGAGATATACATTTCTGACATTAGGTCTCGGTCACATAGAAGTTTCATGAAGCAATTTTAAGTTTTGCTAAATTTTTATGATTCATTTTTAGCAAAGTTGAAAAAAAAAAAAAAAAAAAAAAAAAAAAAAAAACAAAAAAAAAAAAAAAAAAAAATTGCTGAAATGAGCGTTCACTCAAAATCTTCAAGTGCATCACAATCTTTGGACAAAAACTACTTCTATGTTATTTAAATTGCTAGTATTGAATGGGACGCAACGATCTCATGGAGTTATACATTTTTGATATATAGCGTCTCGGGTCACAAAGAAGTTATGAGCAATTTTAAGTTTTGCTAATATTTTATGATTCATTTTTAGCAAAGTAAAAATGGTGAAATGAGGCTCACTCAAATCTTCAATGATCACAATCTTTGGACAAAAACTACTTCTATGTTATTTAAATTGCTAGTATTGAATGGGACGCAACGATCTCATGGAGTTATACATTTTTGACAATATAGCGTCTCGGGTCACAAAGAAGTTATGAGCAATTTTAAGTTTTGCTAATATTTTATGATTCAATTTTAGCAAAGTGAAAATGGTGAAATGAGGCTCACTCAAATCTTCAATGATCACAATCTTTGGACAAAAATTACTTCTATGTTATTTAAATTGCTAGTATTGAATGGGACGCAACGATCTCATGGAGTTATACATTTTTGACATATAGCGTCTCGGGTCACAAAGAAGTTATGAGCAATTTTAAGTTTTGCTAATATTTTATGATTCAATTTTAGCAAAGTGAAAATGGTGAAATGAGGCTCACTCAAATCTTCAATGATCACAAATCTTTGGACAAAAACTACTTCTATGATATTTAAATTGCTAGTATTGAATGGGACGCAACGATCTCAGGGAGTTATACATTTTTGACATATAGCGTCTCGGGTCACAAGAAGTTATGAGCAATTTTAAGTTTTGCTAATATTTTATGATTCATTTTTAGCAAAGTGAAAATGGTGAAATGAGGCTCACTCAAATCTTAAATGATCACAATCTTTGGACAAAAACTACTTCTATGTTATTTAAATTGCTAGTATTGAATCAAAACCCCAAAACCCTTTCAGTAGTTTGATTGAGTTTTTGATTGATAAAAGTAGACTATTAGTGCATACTTTATTTGGGTTTTAATTGGGTTTATGTAGGGGTTTAATGTTTAAATATTAGTATTTTAAGTGAGTATAACAAGCGAGTTTTTAATATATTTCACATAAACATAAGCTTAGAGTCATGTGGCAGTTCTCTGAATTTTATCTTTCTAAGTTGATGTTTTTGTCTATTGATTGTTAATTCTCTTAGCTTGGCTTGATAATAGTTGAGTATGCAAGTTCTCTGAGACCTCCATTTATTTTATTTTTATCGAGATATTGTATGATTCTTTGCTTAGAATCTCTCTCACCCCTGCAGCTAAAGTAATCGTTTCTTGGCATGTCGCTCTCTATTATTATTAGTGTTAGAGCCCAGATATCCCATTAAGTGTCTCCATCTCTCCAATCCTCTCTCTCTGGGAAATATCCAGAAGTGCCGTATACATTTCCTTATGCAGAGGCTTCCACTCTTTGAGCTCTGTTGAAGTCTATAATATAAACTCTAAGAGCCTGAAAGTTCAACATGATATTCTCTGGCTTTAAGTCTCTATGAACATTTCCTTGCTTGTGAAGCTCTTCAATCCCCTCAACTATCTGCAATACTATCTAGCCAATTTATCTCTGACATCTATTGTCAGATAAGAATTCTCTGTAAGTCATTTCAAGTAAAGGAAGCCTGAAGGCTACATGATCTTTACCAAGTAAAGTAGCATCAAGCTAGATGATATGCCTACACTCATTTAACTTTGCCTTTTATAGAGAATAATATTCATTAGCAAATTCCATTTGGAACTTGTCATCAGCAAGGAAGTAATTGAAAGGATATATCTTGTAAGCATATTATTCATCAGTAATGACTCTCTTCTCTATTTTATCTTCAAGAGTGAGGTAGCTTTCTAGGCAAGAATCTAAGTCAATAATTTTTAATATAGGAATCTTCATCGCCTCTATTTTAACTATGATTTTATTGATCTCAGAGACTGGAATGTTCTTGACTGCTTTCTTCATTTTAATTTACTTCTAGACTTTAACTCTAAGAGACTCCACTGGGTTTCTTGATCTTCTCTTTTAGAGGAATCTATTCCCTGTAG
>ARYC01002730.1:0-16188 GCA_000711775.1 Oxytricha trifallax
AATCAAATATGCCTGAAATCAAAACAAATCCCCATGACAGTTAGAAAATAAATTTAATCGATCCCTACTCCCACTAGACCTTCCAAGTCAGCCTAACGTACTTCGAAGTTTAAGTTTAGATACTTGAAATCAAGCGATGAGAGAGTTGTAATGATTCACAGAGGTTAAGTGGAACTTTCCCAAATTTAACTTCATTTCTTAGGAATTAAATTCCTACGGATTAGTCGTGTAATTTCTATTGAATTTGAGGGGTAAAATCGAGATTCTCAAAATGACTACTAATTCGATCATAAGTTTCGTTGGAGCTTAGCCCTTCACTTCCAGATTATGAGAGAGTATGCTAAGTGATCTCAGACACCTATGAGAGAAGTGGGAACGCGAAAGCAGCAGGATAACCTTTGGATTTCCTGAGAATAGAGGGTGGATTTAAGGTTTTAGAAATTTGACAAATTTTGAGATTAATAGTAAGCTTTAATTAAGGATTATATAGAGATTATAGAGAAAAACAAGCAAAATATGGACACTTTGATTTTAGCAAGTTTGTTCTGGTTTTATAACCTAAGCTGGAAATCGCATATAAGTGATGCCAGAGTGGAGATAAAGTGGAGGAGGCATGTTTCAGATCGAGCATCTTTGACTCCAAAGAAATCTAGGCTTATAATAAGGTTTCAAGGGAAATTTGACTTTGGCTCAATAATTATCAAGGGGAAATACTAGGGCTTGCTTATGATAAAAGTTCCTCTCGACCCAAGCTATAATTCAAGCTTACCTACTAAACACAATTATTGTTGTTGGCTTTACTGTAATAAATGCTGCCTAAGCAGGGTTTGCCTTCCAACAAAAGAGAAAGGCATTTGTAGCTTGCCTGAGAATGTGAATAGCTTGGACACATATTCCGGACACAATTCCAGGTTGATGTTTGTTACACCTCATACTATGAGGATCAAATTTTTCCCCGCTGAAATCTTTTCATTATTAATCCTAACTCAGAACGCAAATAAGTCAGTCTTGGAATCGATCTTATAATAGAATAATCGTAATTTGTGAATGGAAAGCAGACAGGTTTTATAATCGCAGTCTTATGATTGGGTGTTAAATTACATTTCTTACAAGCTTCTTTGAGAAGGGTGATCTAATTGAGGTCATATTATTCATGAGACTAGGTCAGCAATTCAAGGAAGCCCCTTAACTCTACTCTTACCTTTAAGAAACATAAAATCTCTCTACTGTTAAGCGACTCGCTTAGCTTGAGGAATTCTGGAAGATGTATTTAAAGATGAGCTACACTTAAGAAGAATCCAAATTCAACAACTCAAAGTAGAAAGTGATTTCTAAGGCAGACTATCTTTAACTACAACAGTTCAGCGCCAAAGTTGAAAGCAGAGGCAAGATCATAATCAATATTTGGACAGAGGAAGCATAGGATTTTCATACTTTGAACAGCAGACTTTCAAGTTACTTAATGCTTGAGCGTCACTTAGTGTCTTTCGAAAATATTCCTCTACACAGAGAATAAGTTTGGGAGTTATTTAATCATCCTGAAAGCTGGCTGTTCAAGCACTATAAACAAAGGAGTGGAAGACAGCAGCTCAAAGAATTGTGGCCGGCTATTAGTGAGAGTGCTCAAAAGAACTGGGTTGAGAATGTCTTCTCAGATCCTTCTGGAGATATACAACTCGAACAGTTGATCGATTTGACTTGGCAGCAAGTAAAGATCCATGAATAGCTGGTGGTGAATTGGATCTGTGAGGATGAATGTATTCCTGTTATATGGCTGTACTACTTTAATGAGGAACTTTACAATCTAATCAGAGACGCGCTATTGGGAATCTCAAAGGATAGTCAATTATGAAGTTGAAAGAAGCAAGCAAGTATGACAATAATGCATTTGTAGATTAATAATAATTGTTTATTTTGTAACATAGCTTAAATTTATAAACCCCTTAGTTTTATCATTGGAGTATGAATTTCCAACTTCAATATACTTAATTAAAAATCTCTCCACCTTCTTTAAGTTGCCTTAAATTGAAGCCTTCTTGATTGACTGTTGAACTGAATCTAATGCCTTAACATTAGTTGTCGCAAACATTTTTTTAAACTATTAAAACTTTCATTACATGTAACAAACATCATTAATTGCCAATATTAAAATTAAAACTACCTTGTATTATAATTATTACTATTATTAATGATTAACCCTAATACAACAGTACAGCAATATTTTTAGCAATCAAGTAATTGTCTTACTTAAAGTATGAATGATTTTCAAGTGAGAAACTATTTAGTTAACAATGTTGCAAGTACCTAGTTTATCCAAAATCTAATGAAGATTTTGCAACAAAATCCGTAGCTTCAAGGTCATGATAGGTAATCACCAATAAATCTAGATCGAACTATTAACAGAAGTAGGAGACACCCAAGAGGACGAAGCAAGCTCATTTAACTTGAAGATGATAAAGACAGTGATAAATAGTATTTATAACATTATTAAAGAATACTACGGAAATAAGAAATATGAGTACAAGTATTTTAAGAAGTATAATTATAGACATCAATAATCTAGATCCCCACAAAAATAGAAAAGTACTCCTTAACAAATTAAATCAAGCAAGTTGTTGAATAAGAGTGGAATGATAGAACTCTTTGAGTACCTTTAAAAAGAGAAAAAAGAAGAGTAGTTTGAGAATTTCTATGATGTGGTCTCAACAGGCAGTCCAGCCGTTTACCTGAGTTCTATATACTTAAACATTAAATCTACTAAGTTCGTCTAAAATGAATAAGATTTAAAGCATGAGAATTCTATATTGGAGCTAATTCAAAAACACTTCAAAAGCGATGACTTTGTCAGCAAAAGACTAAAGCTCGTATAAATAAAACAATTAATCGACAATTCATCAATGTTTATATTTTCCGAGACTATAGGTCAGAAATCAATTATATTCTGTCAAAAACATTCATTGGGTGCTGTTTAGAGAGAGAATATACTAAATTTCATCTCTAAAAATAGCTCTGTCTATTTCTATATTAAAGAGGACAGACTGGATGAGAAATTTGGTATTGCTTTTACAGACTCTCTCTTTAAATAAAAATAACAATTTCTCATTACCAATCAAATGACATGTTGTCACTAAAGAATTCTTTCCTAAGAGAATTAGGTGACTCCTGACTCGGTCTAAAATTTCTTTGGGGCTCCAATCTAAAATATTACTAGCGAGATTGATGATCCTATGGTCTTGGACTCTAACTTTGAATTCAAATAACCTGAAATTGAGGAGAAAGCAAGTTAGACTCTCGAAGAAAATAAGACTTTGCCATAAGTGATTGAAGAATCCTCAGAAGAAGCAAAGTAGTAGGCTTATGTTTCTTAGCAGTGCTCTAAAGTTATCTAAATTGCTATGAAGATCTTATAATTATAAGATTAAGTTATTTATCCTTTGGAACTTGAATTACCACCTACTGATTTGGAAAACTAAAACGATGAAAATATGTTTTCCAAGTAAAAATCAGTAGTAAACTCAAGAGAGTAAGCAATTAAATAATACAAACTATTCATAGACTTACATCACAGTTCCCAATCGATGAATTTTGCTTCAATCCAGATAGAAGGAGCAAGGATGCAAGCTATAGAGTAAAAGGTAAAGGGAGATATAATCACAAATTTGAACTAAGAACACCATATCAAGGTTGGCAAAGAACTACATAAGAGTTTAGGATCATATGTTCACCGCTGTTACTACATTAAGCCCACTCCATAGATTACAAGCAATCCGAATTTTACTAAAACTGCAATAAAAATAGGAGCTTATGGAAGCAATATAGATTATGTTAAAAATGAGTAAGTTTATTTAGCAAAGAAACTTGTTAAAATTGGTTAAGTTCGCCATCATCTTGTTTAACACTTGAATGCTTTCAAAGAGAGCGGCATAACCTGCATGATAATGCCTAATTACAAATGGAGCATTGAAACTTATGTTACACAATAGGGGAAGCTTTGTTAAAACTATGTTATGACTCTTGCAAAGGTTTTACTAGAGACTTTAATCAGCACTCTAAAGTAAAAATTTTCCACTGCCGACTTAACCCTTCCAAAATTTTATTCAACGACTTAAGCAACTTCTATATAAGTGGATGGAGTATTGATAACTTTAATTAGTGCTTAAAGTATAGACAGTTCTTAGCACCTAAATTGTACGGATTTGTGAAAGAAAAGAAGACTTTGTAGGATTTCCAGAAATTGGGAGACAAGTCGTAAAGTTTGGCTCAGGCTTTTTCAGTTGGGGCTGTACTTTACTACTGTTTATTTATGAAAGCCCCTTTCACTTTCAGAGAACTTGAGAGATTTCATTTATATCATGAAACACCTGACTTTCCATAAGAGATTAAAGCTGCAAATTCAGGTGTGCTTTTCATTATCAAGTAAATGTTAGCCTTTGATAATCAGGATAGATACGTCTTATAAAAGGCCTTAAAACACATTGAGACTTTATTCAAAACTTAGATTGAATTATAAAGCGACTAACTTGACTTGGAAAGTGAACTGTAAAGAAAAAAAAACAAAAAAAAAAAAAAAATTCAATGACAAAGGACTAATGCAGTAAGATGACTTAATGGAAAGACATCACGTCAACTGATTAAGCAAGTGAGAGAAGGTTGATTTAAATATATATAAATATGTGTATATCTATATTTATATATACACGAGTATTAAGTATATGTATAATGATTATATGATTAGTGTAACAAACATCATAAATTTTAAGATTAAAAGTTAAAACTATTTTGTAAAATATAATATTAAATTTTTCAATTTTAATTTAACATCTATGAGTCAACCACATAATCAGGGTCATGAAGATCCACTTAAACCACTACAACCTAAAGGTCACGAGGACCAGAAGAGGTAAGATATTCTATTAAACAAAAGTTTCAGTGGTCAAGATGAGAACCCCAACAAGAAAGGGCAAGGAAATGCTGTTCATGGTGATTCTGACTAAGAAATGGATGATTGTGATGCTGCACTTTCCATTCAAAACCAATTCTACATCAATCCCACAATTGAGTTTGACGACCCTTTAATCAAAGAAGCTTCTGATCGATTTATTGAAGCAAGGAGCGATGAAATTGTCTTGCTCGAGAGCATTCATTAACACTTGGCTGACTACTTCAAGCAACTGAATGACAGATTGATCAGTTGAAAGATTCTGACAAAGAGAAGATGGATATTGACATGGAAATGTCTCAGTCAAAGCCCCATCACTTGCAGAGCATTGAGTTCTTGGATCCAAGTTGTATCTTTGAATAATTGCCCAAGTTTTTTGATGATGGGATTGCTTAATTTGTTGACTATTACTCTGAGGAAGGTAATGCTGTGTATGCTGCCGTCGTCTTTACAAAAGCTAATGCACACAAGCTGTTCCTTGATGAAACAAGATTCTCAGTCGAGCAAGCAGCCCATCAGTATTTGTTGACTGGCTTTGCTAAAGTAACCCACATCCTTGAAAAGTTAAACAGAGTCCAGTTCCATCACGTGCCCGATTATGATTCACTTACTGGGTGGCAGTACATGGATCTTTAAAAGGCTATGGTGTTTTCTTATAGAAAGGAATTTGAAAAGTCCTTCTCTACGTCCATGTTGAAGTTTGTTCAAAAATTTGAAGGAATCAAGTGCTTTGCATGTAATTCCTTCGGTGATAGTGAATACGCTGAGCTTGTCAAAACGATGGGTCTAAGCAAAGTCTATTTTGTACAATTAAAATTGGCTGCTTATAGATCATAAATTCCTTATAAAGTTGAGTACTTCGAGAAACCCCCAAAGAACAAACAGTTGCCTCAGCACTATCTTGATAACAACAAGAAAGAAGTTGAACTTTATGCTAAGGTACCAAAGAAGCGAGAGCACAAAGAGATGATGAAGCACAATGGAGAATAGGGTGTTTTTCCTGACAAGGAGGATAAAGAGAATCCACAAGATCTACTAAAGAAGGTAGAAGCATTAAAGAGTTAGATCAACTCTGTAGACTGCTAAATCAAAGCTGCTACTGATGAGTTCAACACAATGAGAGAATTGATGAAATGTAGCAACTTTGCTTGTGGTATTTAACTGTCTCAACTTGACCAAGAGTCCTATTCCTAATCAGTTGAGGATGACCTCTTACAAAAAGGATGTACGGATTAACTAGTCATGGTACTTGAAAGCATTCTCTAATAAAAGGAATAAACCAGATTGGAAATCTAACTCGCTTCTATAGAGTTCAAGAAGCACGTTGCTAACTATCTTAAAAGGTTAGAGTCAGTAGAGGATTTGATGTTGAAAGGTGCCAGATCTTTTCTTGAACAGAATAACATCAAACATTACGATGTGACTAACAGGTGTTTATGCGGCTACACAATTAACTACAAAGCTATAAAGAACGCCGTGGGTCAAGCCCCAGAAAGAGTTTCAATGTATGCAAAGATTGCCAGAGTAAACTACAACGATCACATGCTCAAAGAGATCGAATTTCTTAACAAGCTTTTCTTAATTAAGAAAGTAGGCCAACAGTTCATTTGGGATGGATGTTCCATCTAGAGCGATTCCAATCTTTGTATGATCAAGAGAGATTACTATCCATACAACTTGAAGCAAAGAGCTCTCATTAAGCCTTTTGAAGAAGCCCACGTTCTTTAAACTGGTCTTTTAGCTGGTTCAATCCATGATAGCTGCTTCAGAGAAATCAATCTTCCACCTCAGATTGGATCCTTCCAAGGTATTCTTTGGAGATTAAATGCAGTTCAAAGTTTCTGATTGGAACTATGAGATTTCTCCAACTTGCATTCTGTATACAGAGTTTATGGCTCCTGAACTTATCGACGTCAAGCACGAGAAGTCATATGAGATATTGGAGGCAGCCAATCAGCTATCAAAAGACCAGAAAGAAAGCGCTGTCGTGTTTGCTATTGGATGTCTTGCATACTACGCTGTTCACAAATGCGCCCCCTATTCCTGGAAGAGAAAAGATCAAAGAATTCCTTGGCCACTTTCCAGAATTAAACTCAAAGGTTCTAGGTGAGCTTAAAAGGAGTTTTTTATATAGTCAAGCAAATGATCCAACTTGACTGCACCAAGAGAATCAAGCTCACTGAAGCCTTGACCAAACTTGAGAAGTTGCTCCCTCAGTGAAGGAACTTGTGAAGGTATGAGTGTTGCCTCACACAACAGCAGATATTTAGAATGCAGGTATGAAGCTTTGCATTCATTAAATGAAGTTTATATAAACCCCTTGACAAGATTGAATATTGTAATTGATTTTAAAAGTTTAAACAAAAGTCTCTGTAACAAACATCACTTATATTCTCGACTCTTAATCTTTACTCTCTCTCTCTCTCACTTATAAATCATTTCATGTTATAAATCACATCAATTAAATTACATTCAGGGGTTTTGCATGAATGAAATTTGGTTGATCTGATTTGTAATATAAATGATCAATATAAGTACTGACTTTACACTACTATTTTTGAATCTGAGAATTCCCTATATAGTCAATTAGGAATATGCTCATCAAAAGAGTTTAATTTTAAAGTAAAAGTAGGTAAATCTTAGTAGTGTTATAATGGGATGAGCATTCATAATATAAGTGTTGGTAATTTTATGCAAAGCATTCTAGTAAAGAGTAATTAAACAGCCAAAAGTTATAAAGCTGTAATTATCCAAGTCAAAGTAAATACTTTGCTTTACCTTTTCCTAAAAAACTTACTGAATAATTTATAGATAAAATTTTTATGACAACTTCTGTAACTATCAAACTTAAATTCTTAAAATAAATCTAACTTAAGTCCTCAATTTTCAAGGCAACTTCTTCCTATGCTTGAATCTTTGTAATTTATAATTTCAGCTGCATTTAACCCTAAGTTGTACAATAAATTGCAATAAAACTAAGAAAGCCTCTGCAATTGCAAGAGTAATTATTCTAAATAAATATGATGTTTGTTCACAACTTCGAGATTTCAAATTTTCTTCGCTTTTCTCAACTTATTCTTGGATTTTGCTCAAAGATCTCTAAAAAATATTAGAGAAATCAGACAAAGTCAAGTTAAATCAATAATCCAGCTTCAAATTTTTAGATTAAGAATAAATAAGTTAAGTTTTTTAAACTGGAAAAGTTTGTAGGCATAAAAGTTAGAGATTAGAATTATAAGTTGAGGAGAATTTTTTAGTAAAATTAAATTGTTAACTCAGTGCTCAAAAAAAAAAACAAAAAAAAATGATTTTCATTGAAGCCCTTACAGAATCTCTTGTTTTTATCAGGCTTTTCAAACCTCTGGCTGATAACTCGGGAGTCGTCTCGCATCTAGTGATCTTCAAGAAGATAAGCAGGGTCGATGTCCTTGCTAAATTTGATGAAAGGCCTGCCATCCTTGCTACAAACCAAGACCTCAGCTTACGAATACTTCTTGGCTTTGAGTTTCAAATTTATGCTGGACTCGTTCTTAAGTATCACGCTGACCTCCGCGGTTTGCTCGTACTCTTGAGAAAGCCTCTGAGGAATCTGTATTGAATTGATGTCTGGCTTCACAGGGTACTGGAGCTTAATGTTGTACTGGTTCTCCATGTTCAGGTTATACACGAGACTCACGTTGAAGTAGTCGGCCTCCTGGGATTCCATTTAGAAATTTTTAAGAATAATAATAATATTAGGCGGGTTGATTAAATATCCAATTAAGTATTCATAGCGAGTTAAAATTTATATGAAACCGTTTGAGGGAGTTAAGTGTTTGAGAAAGGGTCAAGGCCAGATGCGCTTGAAATTAGGGTGAGTGAGATATTTGAATCTCAGAGAGAGGAAGCTAGTAGCAAGCGACCTGCATCTCAGTTGGCAATTTGTGTTTAGGGTTGTATCATGCTCGTGTTCAGGCTACCAGAAAACTTCTGGCTGGGAGGGTTCATATTGAAATTGCCTGGAGTCGACTGAGTTCTTAAGGAGTCAGGAATGATATTGCGTTTAATCCTCTTGATGTTCCTCTGCACGATCTCTTGGTCGGTGAACTGCTCGTTAATTTGTATCGAGCCTAAGGGAAATGAGGGCGAGGTAAAGTTGTTCTGGGGTCTCTCGGGCCTCTTGCGAGTCTTGGCTCCATGATTCAATAAGTGGAGAGCCCGACCTCTGGTACTTGGATTCAGATTCACGGCATTCGCAAGGAGGTTGTACATATCGCTCTGGATCTGGACGAACTTGTTCTTGCCAATCGACTTCATGTCCTTTCTTTTCTGGAGGCCTTCCTTAATGTTCTTGGGGAAGAACTCCGGCTTTAGAGTGTTGATGATCTAAATTCAAGTTTTAAATTCGACAATAAAAATGGATACATTGTAAAGGAACTGCCGATTAACTGATCGCTTGTCTTCAATCTTGGGGAGGTACCTTCTCACAGTTTCATCGTTCTTCACCTGGAAGATAAGTGAGGTCACTGTTAACTCGTTCAGCTTAGGCACGTTGATGATCCTCACTTCCTGGTTGAGCAGCAACTATAATTTCATGTAACAGAAATCAATCTTACTTTCTTATTGCCTGCAAACACATCTCGTAAAAATTCTATCGTGCACTCCTGATAAGGAGGCAAGTAATACTAACCTATAAAAAAATTTAGCGCGGCTTCTTACCTTGGTTCAGCAAAATGTTATAGATCTCCTGCTTGGACTTCAACAGCTGGACCAGGTCAGAAGTGGGCACCTGCATAATTCCGAGTTGCTCCTAGTTATATTGGATTTTGTATTCCCTATGGGGCTTAATGTAAATTTAATCATTGAAATTCTCTCTCATTTGAGTTGCCCCAGAACTCCTAAACTGCTTCACCTCCTCGTAGCCTGCGCTGTAGTGCTAGTAGTTGTTGGATCTGCTAGCGAAGCCTGAAGGCGTGTTGGTTGAGAGACCGTTCCCTTACATTTAAAGCGTGGACTGGGGAGGATTATTGATTCTAAATTAGTTAGGGGTTCTATTCGAAACATCTGGATTGCTAGACGATTACATCCTGTCAATACTCCCATCGTCCTTGTCCTCGACTTCATTGGGGTTGTAGTGAGAATACTCGTTCCCTATCACGTTGGGCTGGTGGAACTGGTTGGCGTGAGGGCTAAAGGTGCCGTTGATCTGGTCGTCTTCCTGCATTTGAATGTCGGAGGGTTTAATCATATGCTTCTACTCATTCTACATTTGCCCTAACTACTTTCTCTAGGCAGCTTCCTAAATATTGTTAGTTTCAAAATCTTACAACGTATTTATCAAAGCGGCCAAATGCTCTTCTCTCTGAAGCCTGAATCGAGGGAGGGTTTGAATTGTTCAGGCCTTCGAACTGCTGGACTATGTTTTGAATGGACTGGTTGTCTTGCTATTGGTTGCTGATATCAATACTATCTTGGATCTCTCCTTCCTCCAAAGAGTTGGATCTCATCATTATACTCACATCAATCGGCTGATTTGAATACATCAGTTAAAATGAGATTTATAATATTGATTGTAATTTTAATAATAGTAATATGTAATTAATTAGATATTTAAATTAATAATTAACTGTATATAAAACCAAATTAAAAAGTTTAATGAGAGAGGAACTATCGCACATTTCAGCGCAGTCTCACTAAGCCCTCACACTCCCCAGTAGTCAAACTTCTTCAGTGATGTTCATTAGTATATGAGTAGTGTGTGTATATCAAATTGCATTGTTGTTTATGTATTGCGATAGAGTTATACGAGATCGCGCCTACGGCAGATCCATTATTCCATGATGGGTCTTGCGATCTCGTATAACTCTATCGCAATACATAAACAACAATGCAATTTGATATACACACACTACTCATATACTAATGAACATCACTGAAGAAGTTTGACTACTGGGGAGTGTGAGGGCTTAGTGAGACTGCGCTGAAATGTGCGATAGATCCTCTCTCATTAAACTTTCTAATTTGGTTTTATATACAGTTAATTATAAATTTAAATATCTAATTAATTACATATCACTATTATTAAAATTACAATCAATATTATAAATCTCATTTTAACTGATGTATTCAAATCAGCCGATTGATGTGAGTATAATGATGAGCTCCAACTCTTTGAGGAAGGAGAGATCCAAGACAGTATTGATATCAGCAACCAATAGCAAGACAACCAGTCCATTCAAAACAAAGTCCAGCAATTCGAAGGCCTGAACAATTCAAACCCTCCCCCGATTCAGGCTTCAGAGAGAAGACCATTAGGCCGCTTTGAAAAATACGTTGTAAGATTTGCAAAATAACAATATTAGGAAGCTGCCTAGAGAAAGGAGTTAGGGCAAATGCAGAATGAGTAGAAGCATATGATGAAACCCTCCGACATTCAAATGCAGGAAGACGACCAGACAACGCCACCTTCAGCCCTCACGCCAACCAGTTCCACCAGCCCACGTGATAGGGAACGAGGACTCTCACTACAACCCCAACGAAGTCGAGAACAAGGACGATGAGAGTATTGACAGAATGTAATCGTCTAGCAATCCAGATGTTTCGAATAGAACCCCTAAATAATTTAGAATAAATAATCCTCCCCAGTCCACGCTTTAAATGTAAGGGAACGGTCTCTCAACCAACACGCCTTCAGGCTTCGCTAGCAGATCCAACAACTACTAGCACTACAGCGCAGGCTACGAGGAGGTGAAGCAGTTTAGGAGTTCTGGGGCAACTCAAATGAGAGAGAATTTCAATGATTAAATTTACATTAAGCCCCAGAGGGAATACAAAATCCAATATAACCAGGAGCAACTCGGAATTATGCAGGTGCCCACTTCTGACCTGGCCCAGCTATTGAAGTCCAAGCAGGAGATCTATAACATCTTGCTGAACCAAGGTAAGAAGCCGCGCTAAACCTTTTTATAGGTTAGTATTACTTGCCTCCTTATCAGGAGTGCACGATAGAATTTTTACGAGATGTGTTTGCAGGCAATAAGAAAGTAAGATTGATTTCTGTTACATGAAATTATAGTTGCTGCTCAACCAGGAAGTGAGGATAATCAACGTGCCTAAGCTGAACGAGTTAACAGTGACATCACTGATCTTCCAGGTGAAGAACGATGAAACTGTGAGAAGGTACCTCCCCAAGATTGAAGACAAGCGATCAGTTAATCGGCAGTTCCTTTACAATGTATCCATTTTTATTATCGAATTTAAAACTTGAATTTAGATCATCAACACTCTAAAGCCGGAGTTCTTCCCCAAGAACATTAAGGAAGGCCTCCAGAAAAGAAAGGACAAGAAGTCGATTGGCAAGAACAAGTTCGTCCAGATCCAGAGCGATATATACAACCTCCTTGCGAATGCCGTGAATCTGAATCCAAGTACCAGAGGTCGGGCTCTCCACTTATTGAATCATGGAGCCAAGACTCGGCAATAAAAAAAGGGACAGAAAGGATAGAAAAAAGGGGGGAGAGGAAGAAAAAAAGAAAAAGAAGGAGAGAAAAGGAGGCCCGAGAGACCCCAGAACACCTTTACCTCGCCCTCATTTCCCTTAGGCTCGATCCAAGTTAACGAGCAGCTCACCGACCAAGAGATCGTGCAGATGAACATCAAGAGGATTAAACGCAATATCATTCCTGACTCCTTAAGAACTCAGTAGACTCCAGGCAATTTCAATATGAACCCTCCCAGTCAGAAGTTTTCTGGTAGCCTGAACACGAGCATGATACAACCCTAAACACAAATTGCCAACTGAGATGCAGGTCGCTTGCTACTAGCTTCCTCTCTCTGAGATTCAAATATCTCACTAACCCTAATTTCAAGCGCCTCTGGCCTTGATCCTTTCTCAAACACTTAACTCCCTCAAACGGTTTCATATAAATTTTAACTCGCTATGAATCCTTAATTGGATATTTAATCAATCGCCTAATATTATTATTATTCTTTAAAATTTCTAAATGGAATCCCAGGAGGCCGACTACTTCAACGTGAGTCTCGAGTATAACCTGAACATGGAGAACCAGTAAAATATCAAGCTCCAGTACCCTGTGAAGCCAGACATCAATTCAATACAGATTCCTCAGAGGCTTTCCCAAGAGCACGAGCAAACCGCGGAGGTCAGCGTGATACTTAAGAACGAGTCCAGCATAAATTTGAAACTCAAAGCCAAGAAGTATTTGTAAGCTGAGGTCTTGGTTTGCAGCAAGGATGGCAGGCCTTTCATCAAACTGAGCAAGGACATCGACCCTGCTTATCTTCTTGAAGATCATTAGATGGCGAGACGACTCCCGAGTTATCAGCCAGAGGTTTGAAAAGCCTGATAAAAACAAGAGATTCTGTAAGGGCTTCAATGAAAATCTTGAGCACTGAGTTAACAATTTAATTTTACTAAAAAATTCTCCTCAACTTATAATTCTAATCTCTAACTTTTATGCATACAAACTTTTCCAGTTTAAAAAACTTAATTTATTTATTCTTAATCTAAAAATTTGAAGCTGGATTATTGATTTAACTTGACTTTGTCTGATTTCTCTAATATTTTTTAGAGATCTTTGAGCAAAATCCAAGAATAAGTTGAGAAAAGCGAAGAAAATTTGAAATCTCAAAGTTGTGAAACAAACATCATATTTATTTAGAATAATTACTCTTGGAATTGCAAAGGCTTTCTTAGTTTTATTGCAATTTATTGTACAACTTAGGTTTAAATGCAGCTGAAATTATAAAATTTACAAAGATTCAAGCATAGGAAGAAGTTGCCTTGAAAATTGAGGACTTAAGTTAGATTTATTTTAAGAATTTAAGTTTGATAGTTACAGAAGTTGTCATAAAAATTTTATCTATAAATTATTCAGTAAGTTTTTTAGGAAAAGGTAAAGCAAAGTATTTACTTTGACTTGGATAATTACAGCTTTATAACTTTTGGCTGTTTAATTACTCTTTACTAGAATGCTTTGCATAAAATTACCAACACTTATATTATGAATGCTCATCCCATTATAACACTACTAAGATTTACCTACTTTTACTTTAAAATTAAACTCTTTTGATGAGCATATTCCTAATTGACTATATAGGGAATTCTCAGATTCAAAAATAGTAGTGTAAAGTCAGTACTTATATTGATCATTTATATTACAAATCAGATCAACCAAATTTCATTAATGCAAAACCACTGAATGTAATTTAATTGATGTGATTTATAACATGAAATGATTTATAAGTGAGAGAGAGAGTAAAGATTAAGAGTCGAGAATATAAGTGATGTTTGTTACAGAGACTTTTGTTTAAACTTTTAAAATCAATTAAAATATTCAATCTTGCCAAGGGAGTTTAAATAAACTTCATTTAATGAATGCAAAGTTTCATACCTGCATTCTAAATATCTGCTGCTGTGTGAGGCAACACTCATACCTTCACAAGTTCCTTCACTGAGGGAGCAACTTCTCAAGTTTGGTCAAGGCTTCAGTGAGCTTGATTCTCTTGGTGCAGTCAAGTTGGATCATTTGCTTGACTATAATAAAAAATTCCTTTTAAGCTCACCTAGAACTTTTGAGATTAATTCTGGAAAGTGGCCAAGGAATTTTTTGATCTTTTCTCTTCGCTGGAATAGGGGGAGCATTTGTGAACAGCGTAGTATGCAAGACATCCAATAGCAAACACGACAGCGCTTTCTTTCTGGTCTTTTGATAGCTGATTGGCTGCCTCCAATATCTCATATGATTTCTCGTGCTTGACGTCGACAAGTTCAGGAGCCATAAACTCTGTATACAGAATGCAAGTTGGAGAAATCTCGGAGTTTCAATCAGACACTTTGAACTGCATTTCATCTCCAAAGAATACCTTGGAAGGATCCAATCTGAGATTAAAGATTGATTTCTCTGAAGCAGCTATCATGGATTGAACCAGCTAAAAGACCAGTTTAAGAACGTGGGCTTCTTCAAAAGGCTTAATGAGAGCTCTTTGCTTCAAGTTGTATGGATAGTAATCTCTCTTGATCATACAAATATTGGAATCGCTCTAGATGGTATATCCATCCCAAATGAACTGTTAGCCTACTTTCTTAATCAAGAAAAGCTTGTTAAGAATTTCGATCTCTTTGAGTATGTGATCGTTGTGGTTTACTCTGGCAATCTTTGCGTACATTGCAACTGTTCCTGGGGCTTGACCCTCTGCGTTCTTTATTGCTTTGTATTTAATTGTGTAGCCACATAAACACCTGTTAGTCACATCGTAATCTTTGATGTTATTCTGTTCAAGAAAAGATCTGGCACCTTTCAACATCAAATCCTCTACTGACTCTAACCTTTTAAGATAGTTAGCAACGTGCTTCTTGAACTCTATAGAAGCGAGTTAGATTTCCAATCTGGTTTATTCCTTTTATTAGAGAATGCTTTCAAGTACCATGACTAGTTAATCCGTACATCCTTTTTGTAAGAGGTCCTCCTCAACAGATTAGGAATAGGACTCTTGGTCAAGTTGAGACAGTTAAATACCACAAGCAAAGTTGCTACATTTCATCAATTCTCTCATTGTGTTGAACTCATCAGTAGCAGCTTTGATTTAGCAGTCTACAGAGTTGATCTAACTCTTTAATGCTTCTACCTTCTTTAGTAGATCTTGTGGATTCTCTTTATTCTCCTTGTCAGGAAAAACACCCTCTTCTCCATTGTTCTTCATCATCTCTTTGTGGTCTCGCTTCTTTGGTACCTTAGCATAAAGTTCAACTTCTTTCTTGTTGTTATCAAGTTAGTGGTGAGGCAACTGTTTGTTCTTTGGGAGTTTCTCAAAGTACTCAACTTTATAAGGAATTTATGATCTCTAAGCAGCCAATTTTAATTGTACAAAATAGACTTTGCCTAGACCCATCGTTTTGGCAAGCTCTGCGTATTCACTATCACCATAGGAATTACATGCAAAGCACTAGATTCCTTCGAATTTTTGAACAAACTTCAACATGGACGTAGAGAAGGACTTTTCAAATTCCTTTCTATAAGAAAACACCATAGCCTTTTAAAGATCCATGTACTGCCACCCGGTAAGTGAATCATAATCGGGCACGTGATGGAACTGGACTCTGTTTAACTTTTCAAGGATGTGGGTTACTTTAGCAAAGCCAGTCAACAAATATTGATGGGCTGCTTGCTCGACTGAGAATCTTGTTTCATCAAGGAACAGCTTGTGTGCATTAGCTTTTGTAAAGACGACGGCAGCATACACAGCATTAC